>JAABKJ010007545.1:166661300-166803712 GCA_011634705.1 Andricus grossulariae
TTGAAATATAATTCCAATGAATAAAAAATTGTTTTAGAGCAGATGGAAATTTCGAAATGTTGTTAGAGAATTTGGGTCTGGATATGTTACTATAGTGATAATTATAAAAATGATCATTTGAAATAAGTTGCTGCGAATAATAAAGTTCGAATGTCTCTGGTGTATAATGTGTAAATTTAAGAATATTTCTTGGTCAGGAGGACCCTTCTCTTTTGAACTTTTATTTCAGGTCAGACAAAAGGATTTTTAGCTATAAATTTATTATTGGAATAAAATTTTGATGATTTTTTGTCGGATTCCATGCTGGATTATAATTTAATTACTTCATCTCACAATTTTAACCCACCTTGATATTTCTCTGGCCTTATGCCAAGATAGCCATGAGGCAAGCTAAATAAAGATTCATTTTTTTAGTAAGGATATCTCCAACAGGCAGAAAATATTTTTACAATGCTAAAGATGATATTTGTTTAGAATATCTTCTAAATTAATTATTCATATTCGATAAGTCACAAGTTTCCACGCATTTTTCAACTAACTTAGGTTTTCTTAAACAATTTTTATAATTTTAAACAACTTTTTCTTGCCTGTAAATCGTAAAAACTTATTATTTGTCGGGATAAATGACTTGTTTTGTTTTAATGTAAGGGGTCCGTGCCCCCTCTGGCACTTACGGCATTGTGCCGCATCCGTGTTTATTCTCAGAGCACTGCCCTAGTGCGTTATCCCAGTGTATGGACGTAACCGGTCCCTTCTGAGGGTACCTAGAGTTTAAAGTGGGTTCCGAACCACCAAAGCCCCGGATAAGGTACATAGAAAAATGTTCATTGGTACCGGTTTAGGGATCGAATCCCAGTTCTCCTGCACGGAAGCCTGACGCGCTATCGTCTGAGCCACCGAGGCTCTTTGGGATAAACGACACAATTAGTGAATGTCAAGGATAATATTTCTAACTTTTTTCTCCATGTCCCAATGAAATAAAACAAGCGAAAGTAAGACAGAAAACCCTAGGGGAAACCATCACCGGTTTTGCCATAAATTACCATAGATATCCATAGCAAAAACGCGTAACTAATTTCCAAAAAAAAACGTATTTTTTGAATAAAAATTCGAAACTTGTTTACTTACATACTCGCTCCCGCATCATCGTCTGCAGTTCTGCTAAAGAGTTTGGTAGTGGTGTACGTGAATCTGTAAAATGTAATATAGTGATTTTTATTCAAGAATTTTTCTTGTGAATCCCAAATATTTGCTATTGGTCCAAACTAAAGATAGCTCAAATGACCGATTTCATATGAAATCGGGCGGTCTGACCCTGATGACGTCACGGAATTGTTTGGGGCTGAAATATATTGTTTTCCAAGATAAAATCTGAGACACAGAAAGAAACTTTAAAAAAGTTGAAAATTACCAAAATATCGTACATTTTCCGAAAAAAACGGAAGTCCGGAAAGATAGAATATTTTGTTTAGTGTCATTTCATCTTTGGCAATATCTGAGTCAAAAAAATCGTGTTCAATAATTACAGTGTTCGATATAGTTTTTTCAGTTGTATTTCATTCGTTAAGATAAAATGGCCAGTGCTTTAAAATCGATTTATTCAAGTAAGCGAAAAAATGCCCTGACTTCGAAACTGTTCACAAGAAAGTGATATACAGCAATTGCAGTGATCCATTTGTACAGCTTTATGAGTTGACTGTTTTATTAGGACCTTTTTACCCAGAAAGAAAAATAATTTCAAGCGACAGTGTTTGTAAAAATGGTTACCGCCGAATTATTGGTAAGTTTCGCGTATCTTTAAGTCAGGCAATTTCCGATGAAGAAGAACCAAATTTGTGTGATGTAAATGTATGTGAAAATAAACAGTTAGATTAAGGAAATAAATAATGAAATTTCAGATAGGAAATTAAATGTTTCGCCTTGTCGAAATACATCAAGCATCAAAGAAAGGTCCCGACAAAACTATGTTTACAAAAAAAGAAATCAGCTGATAGATGCATTTACGGAATCGACAACCAGTAAGCTTTCAAAAGTTTAGAATGTATCATTGCCAAAAGAAAAGTGCTGTTCTTGCGACGAATGGGTATCTAATTTTCAAAAAGCTTTAAAAAACTGTACAAATGCACAAGAAAAGATCCGTCTGCTGACGCTGGTGCCAAGAGAATATACGAAGCAAGATTTACTTTTAACGTGCCCTGAAATAACCAAATATATGATACATCAATCCAGGAAATTTTCGATTGAAAAAGGAATATATTACACTCCTGACCCATACAATGGATATCCTGTGAGTGATGTAGAAGTGCAATTAGCATTAGAATATTATTTAAGTGATCACGCAGATTGTACCAGACAAATTACCAGGTAAATTACCATAAAAATCTCAAATTTAACCAATTTCTACAAGTATTATACATACACTGCTTTTACGTTTTAGAAATTATAGCCTGCGGTTCTGTGTATGCGTCCAGCAAAACTGTTATTGAAAGTTACCGGTGAATTACTACACGTTTCCACAAATTTCTGTGAATTGGTATACATTCCCATAGATTTCCACAAATTTCTATACATTATCATAAATTTCGACAAATTTCTCAAATTAAAAAAATTCCAATAAATTTCCACAAATTTCAGAAATTTTTATAAACAAATTCGTTTTTTAAGAAATGGGTTCTTCGGAATTGTGCAATCAATTTTCCTATAAGAATATGTACTTTTCAATTTAAAATTCGAAACTTGCTTCAAAGGTCTCCAGGGGCCAACGCCGTTTAGCGAGAACAATTTATTGTCGGATAAGAATTGAAATTTAGATTTTTCTCTGAGTCCCAACAATTTCTTGCTCGTTTAAAAAATTATAATATACTAACGTAGAATTCCAGAGCTTGCATCAAAGTCGTGGAATTGTTCGGGACGTATTGATGTTTGACGTGATACTGGCATCTCAAGACCTTCATCTGTAAGATATAATATTTATAATATTATTAAATATCATTGAACATTATTTATAATATGCTTATTTAAGAATTTTTCAACAACGAAACCCCAAAAAAATTGAAATTGGCGACCCCAAAACTCTTCCCATAACTTGCGCAGAAAGACTATTTGTAAAATTTACAACATGATCGATACAAATATGCACATGACATTTTAGAATATTTTAAAAGAAGTTCAGTTAAATGTATTGATTTTCTGGTAATTTTACCTATCTTCCAGTAAAATGTAGAAGTGTGTGGAAAACTCCGAGTTCAGTATATTTTACTGGAGGCTAGGTGAAATGCACAGAAAATCAGTGGATTTAAATGAAGTCCTTGTAAAATCTACTGAAAAGTCATGCTGTCTGAATTTGTAATGATCTAAATTTTGGACACGCATTGCATTTTTCACAGCAGCCCTGCTGATAGTTCAATAGCTGGAAGGCCAAGAAAGCTGAAGAAGACATAAAAAGACATGCACAAAATATTCAAGCACAATTGAAACGCCCAGCAGAACGGTTATCGAAGTTATCAAAAGTCACTTTTTCGCCGCAAATTGCCATAAAAATCTCAAATTTAAATAATTTCAATAAATTTTATATATTTCCATCAATTTTGCCGTTTTTCATGAATTTTCACCAATTTCATAAAGTTTCATAAATTTTTACTCTTAGAAGGTAACGGTAACTTCATTTCAGACAAGATGGAGATATAAATTAAAAACTTTTTAATTAAATTTTATTCAGAAAAAAGATCCTCTCCTTTCACTCCGCTGGGATTCGGACACCAGGTCAACTGATTTCCGGTCAGGTGCTCTAACCACTGAGCTACTAGAGAGATCAGAGGAGATCAGTTGACCTGGTATTCGAATCCCAGCGGAGTGAAAGGAGGGGATCTTTTTTCTGAATAAAATTTAATTAAAATATTTTAAATTTATATCTCCATCTTGTCTGAAATGACGTTAAAATATTTTCTGTATTGGTAAAAATCCAGATAGATGCGAAAAAATTCCGAATCCTATCCGTCTCTATCGGATCCTATCTGTCATTTTAAGCAGGGCGGTCGTGGTTGATGGCTGTTTTTCACTAGCCTGTCATATACGTGCGGTGTCCTTAGTACCATCAATTCCGAACAGATGTCATGGCTTGCTGATTGAATCGAAAAGCCAAAAACAAAGAAGAAGAAGAAACTCTGAATAGCCAAAAACAAACATACAGATGTTGTAAAAAATATGACGTGCACTATGGGAGAAAGGTGATTTCACTCATGATTACTGTGCACTCTCGTGAAAATCACCCTTTTTCTCCGTTGAATACAAATTTTTGTAATGTTCTTTATTTTCTTGAAAATAAGAGCATTGCCGACAAAAAAGGTGCTTGACATTTGCCTAAATGGCTTTGACACTTAAGAAATATAATCGTTAAGAAATTTCTACGTAATGACGTCATATTGAATTGCTCGTTGTGATGTGATGTGAAACCAACATGGTGCCCTTTACTCGTGTGTAAACATTGACACCAAATGAATGGGACTGAGTTCATTTTGCGAATATTTTTGTGAAACATAATTTTCACAGGGGACTGTTTTGAATTAATAATGAAATCAATATTTTTATAAGACTAATTTCTAGTTATGTTGTTGGTTCATGGTAAATCTAATTGATCGAAGAGAACCTAGATGCGAACTCGATGTGTCAAATTAATTTAACGATTCATTCAAGACAGGCCGTCGTGAAAAGGCACCCTAAGTACGGGCCTGGGTGTGTTTAAAACTTGAGACATGGAAATATCTCAAAAAATACGCATCCTATGATAAAATATCCGTAATAAAAACTTTTTACTTTGGAGGGGAAAAATAAGGGACTTTGAACAAATTTAGCCCCCCCCCCCCCCAGGAGGCTTGGGGATAACTTTTTAGTAAATTTGTTCAAAGTCGCTTTTCCCCCTGGGAAATAAAAACATTTTATTATGGATATTTTTTCACAGGATGCGTATTTTTTGAGATATTTCGATGTCTCAAGTTAAAAAAAAAACACACAGTACATTAGAAAATTTGTTTTCATTTTCAAGGACCATTTAATGAAATGATAAAATCGAAAATTGTTTGTTTTATAGATTTTATCAGTTCATAAAATGTATCATGAAAAATAAAAACTAATTTCCTAATACAGTTACGCGAAGAAATGAGTTTTTGTAAAGATTAAAAAAAAAATAAATGTAGTCCCATCCCTAATAACAAGTCAGTTTGAGTACGTTCCAGGAACGTTCGGCGGGAACCTTCGGAACGTTTCAGCTGAACTTTCCAGCACTGAGACTAACGGAAACCCACCATTATTGTTATTGTTAACAACAATTATCTCGTAAACTGTAATAGATAGGTAAAAATGGATGTCATTTTTGAGTTTTGAGTACCGCATATACTACACTGTAATATGATATCCATATCATGAACTGACATCGATTTTGATCTATCACTTTCGGTTTACGCGATATTTATTGATAATAATAACAATAACTGTAATTTATATTTGGAACATTTCAGTGGAATATTCCCAAACGGCGTTCCGGGAGCGTTCCAGGAACGTTCAGTGCTATTAGGGAGCAGAATATTTTCTCTTTTACCATCGTGGACAAAACCATAGATACCTGTACGAATAACTTTCCTGACAAGGTGATGTCATCTTGATTTTGTTCATCTATGTTTGAAAATTTTTCGACGGAAACTTTACATTTTCATATCAGGATGCCTCATTACGATCGGACCTCTCCTTCTGCCATATGCGATACACAACGAGGTACGATAGTATTCGAAACGATCCTTTCGAAACATTTCTTTTTATTGTATGAAGTAGACAGAGAGCGTCCGTTGCTTTTGAATGACAAGTCATACTTAGCGTTTCGAAATAAGCAAACCCTCTCTGTCTATCTCATACGATAGTATATTTCTGCTTGCGTTCTGCTATAGTCAGCCTCAGATTTGTAAAAATTCCAGTCTAAAAAGCACTCAAAATTTCGGTATATTTTATGATGGAAATTAAATTTGAAGTAAAAACATAAATAATGTATAGAACTCGAATCATAATCAAGGCATGATGATAGTTTTATTTTACGTTTTTCTCTCATCTTTTAGAACTAGAAAATTCTGCTTCCTTTTCTCATTTAATTCATGTAATTGTGCTAATGTTTCCTTACGGTTCGGCAGCATTTTTTCTCCTCTTTCCTCTTTGCTTTCCGCTCTTACGGGTCCTTTTGTATGAAGAAGGAATCATCGTTCAAAGAATCAAACCTCTATAGGCTAATCATAACAACTTTTTTTATGAAAACCAAGAATTATAATTTTCTTGTATGACGTTAATCGAGAGTGTGAATCATGAAATTCAAGTTGCATATATTTTCTTTTTTTCATGTAGGTCGACCGATTTGAAAATAATATTTTTGTTATAAGTTTTTAAATGTGTATTTGTTTGCTGAGCAGAAATGCATAAGGCTACACAAGAGCCATGACAAGGTATTATGGTATTTATGTTGGTCCTCCCTTTTATTATTACATTAGAACCGCATTTATATCCGCTCTCACTTATATCCTCTCGCGCTTATATCCCTGCTGTAGCTCTCATTTATATCCGCTTGACATCTACCACCTCGCAGTACCACGTGACTAACCGAACCAATCAGCGGTTGTCAATCAGTCCGCAGCGCGGTAATGTCCCTTCCGCTGAGGAGCAGTGGTGGGATCCCTTCCCGGGAGGCTATAAGTCAACGTTTAAATTAAGATCGAAAAGAAATCTATTTTATCATGTTTCTCCGAAGGTAGATATAAATGCGGTTCCAGTGTGTTGGAGGCCGTTGAAACCAGAACCCAACCTCAAAATTAAATGGCCTCATTTTACTCCATAAATACAAGAATTACATAGTTGTTAGTTAATTAGGGCTTATTCCTGTGTTGAGTCAAATCTGTATTCGGAGTGCAAAATTGTATAATTTCAACAGTTTTTATGTAAAAAGTCTTTTTTATGCTCGGATTAGAATAAAGAAAACATTTTTTACACAAAAATTATTGAAATTGGACAATTTTTCACTTCGAAAACAGATTTGGTTCAAAAAATGAACAGGCCCTAATTATCTAGAAAAGCTGCAATTCTTGTATTTATGGAGTAAAATGCTGCAGTTTAATCTTGACGTTGAGACCTGGTTCGAAACGCGTATAAATTTTATTTTTATTAGCTTTTTTTTTTACATTTCCGAGCTTACTTCTCGAAATAAATGATATAAATATAATCATAACGGTCGTCATAGAAACAAAATTTCTTTTTTGCAACATCCACCTCTAAAATTTCACTTTTCATTCTTTCAAATTGTGTCCAACGGACCTTATTTCAGCATACTGTGTTTACGAAATTGTTGGGCATGCAACAAGTTTGCTACATTTGACAATTTAAAACTTTTATTTGACCTACTTCAGGCACGGCTGAAAAATTGCACGGGCCACGCGGTGCCGAAAATCGCTGACAAGTGTAGCCATCTCACGCCGTTTCGGAGAAGCCTAAAGCCATTGTCAAAGAGACAGGCCATTTTGGAGCACTCTTTGGTTTTCTTGTGGATGCCGGGGGGGGGGGGTCAAAGCGGGACTGGAAAATTTTACGAATCCTCAGTTAGGTTGGAGGAGGGTACACAGAATTTCTTACGTAAGTTCCTTCTTTCTAATCATTATTTACTTGAATATGCTAATTAAAACCAGCTTTGGCTATCGAAATTACTTTTTATGCTATTATTCACATTAAATCATCATTTTTTTTATTTCTATTTTATCATGTGATTCACTTCTTGAAATCCTTTGAATTCTATGGACATCGTACACACTGTGTATCGAAACGAATATTTTTCTTTCGTTTTTGATTAGGGCTAAACAATTTCTAGTTTGTGACAAAATAGATTTCTCATCGCCAAAGGCTAAAAAATTATCACTCCTGGCCTGGAAAGCCGTAAAAAATGCATATTATATCCACATCTATACCTGCTTAGTATAGACCTAATACAAAAATGTCTCTGTTCGCTTGTTTATGTCAAAGTGACAGATTACCGTAAAATTCACGAAATATTAGATACTTTTAACTATTGCAAACTCAACAATAGTTATTCCTAATCCCGATAAGCTGTAAAAAATGCAAATTGTATCTAAATATATTCCCGGGGCCACCGAGAGCCTTTTCGGGCCCCGCGGTTCTATATTATCACGGACCCTCCTCTGCCTCCGTTACTACGCAGTTTTATAACAGAGTTTTAATTGCCGAAACATAGTTGCCAATTAGGACATAGGTAGAAAATATTCACGAATTATAAAAGATACCACCACTAGATGTATCATACAATGAACTTACTTTACTCTAAAAGATGCAATGCACTTTAAAAACAAACAATTAAGATTCTTTCTTTGAAGAGTATTAAGTAGCTCTAAAGGTTGCAGTGTTTCTTTGTCGAAATTTGCAACAGAAAAGGATTTCAACATTTTAGCTTCATCCACTAGCTCATGCTGCAGGTCCGTAGGGTAATTGTACAGCAGATCAGTTGCTTGGTTTTTTAATTTCGTCATCAGATAAAACTCGTAAGTCCCAATGAACAGAGAAAATTTTACAAAGTTCGTGCATTGTATCAAACTGCACAGTTTCATCCTGGATCATATGGTCTAGGATAGCGTGGTATACCTCTCTTTTGAATTTTACATCAAAGGCTACATTTTCATCTTCAAATTCTTTCTCGTGGACCTCGTCTGTCATTTTATTCCGCTTGTAACTTCCCTTGGTTTCCTCTTCAGGAAATTTTGGCCATGCGATGTTTCTTGCCAGCGTGACAGCTTTGTTCCAAATCCCCCCACCCCACCTCCCATTACGCAGGGATTGCTGCTCTGCAATTACTCTTTTTAAATTTTTACACGATACACCAAGTGTTGCCCCTTAAGCCTGAACTACTTTGTTTACAGTGTTTGTGGTTTTTAAAAATTTCACCTAAATCGACGTCATAATTAAACAATTTAATGTCCATGTATACGTTTTGAGCCCATTGACAACACCTCGATATTCTTCTATCAGATTCAATAATGACACCTCATCCAGTGCGTCTGCTACTCCTGGAAGATGAGGAGCAAGGCGTTTCACGCAGTGAATCGAGGCCCAAAAGCGAGTTTGAGAGGTTGAATGTAGACAGCAGTCTATTCTCTTCTTTAGTATTTCCCATCTCTGTGGACTGGAACTAAATATTGTGAACAATTTTGCTACGACAGAAAAAAAGGTAAGGGCAGAAAGACAAATTTCAGCTGCTTGTGCTTCGCTAAGGTTGAGAGAACTCCTCTCCGTAGACACCTTTCATATTGCTCCCGTTTATATATCCTTGCCCTTGAATGAGAAGTGGCTTCCTTCGTTTTTTAAACATTGCCAGCAAAGGCCAATAGGCGCTCTTTGGCTTCATAGGTTCCTTCACCTTCATTGATGAAATTGACATAGCAAATTAAAAATGCAGTTTGTTCAACGTGAGGGAAATCTGGAGTTGCATCCATAATCAGTGAATGAGACTTTGATTTTTCGCGTTCTTGAAAAATACAATTCATTACTTTATTTGCACAAACAACCATAAACTCATTCTGAGTATCTGCTGATAAGTAATGCAACTGTACACTTTTCCGGTTGTTCGAGAGTGGCGAACTTTTCGTAGGTGGTTTTGAAGAAGCAGATCGTATTTTCCTTAAAGTTCAAGGATTCAAAGGAAGTTACCATTGGAAGGGTCTCCAATTCAGTTACTATCTCCGCGGAAATCCAAACCTCCTTTAGCAAGAAATAAGGTTACATGAAGAAGTTGCATTAGAATTTCTTTCCACACTTGTCGCTCGTAGTATATGGACCTAAATAACAAGTCACTCAACCAAGTTTCAATTTTGAATTTCCTCTATTATGCTTTTCACTGCACATAACAATGTTTGTGCTAGACAATACTCTTATTTTCAGCGATTTTTCCATCTACCTTCTTTCACTTTTATGCAGCGAAATAGCCTTCAGGTGATGCCTATAGGCTGATACTTGAGCTTGCGAAAGTTTGCTGTAAATTCTGCATAGTAAACGATAAAGGACTTCCTTCGCTCTGCTTCACACCAACCAGTTTCTAAGAACAATCTTACCATTCCTTAGCTTCTTCTTAAAAAGAGAGGTCGGTAGCTCACCACCCATACAATCTTTTGGAAAACACTAAAGCAAACTTTCACGGTGATAATAAAGGTAGGAGTCGAGAACAAATAGGTACAATTAAATTATTACTGGCATTATCCTTGAAAGTTCTTTCTAACAGATTAAAACACTGGAACTTGGGTTTACTATCGGTTTCGGGGATGGCTTCAGTGGCCATCTGTGATAAATCTAGACCGTCCAAACGTAAACATTCCGTGGCGTGTAAACTATTTTCAATTGGAATACATAATATTACCGCGCACTGCCCCTTTGTCGCTAAGCTGCTGGGGTTTTACACTTGGGGCTCGGGCTCGTTTTTCAGCCCGAAACTGCCGCGGCAACAATTCTCGGAAGCAGTAAATCCGGTCTTATTCAATCCAAATTCCAGTGCACTGTCAAAGTTACGCTGTTAGCGTGATCACTGTCTTCATAAGATGAAGAAGGTGTAGTGAAATTATCACTTTTATTACCTTCAGAAACTGTTTCCGAAATAGTAAGAACGAAGGAGTGGACACTGGATACAGGACAGTGTCTTCATGAGGTACCGAAGGAATTGATGTTCAAGAAAGCTGCGACAAAGCTTCAGCTTCAGAACCAGAAAACTTTAAAAATTTGTTCAAAGGAAGTTGTCTTTTTGATGCCTTCTATTTTGTGATCTTTTTTTTTCTTTCTCCCTTGTGCTCCGATTTATATTTTTAGCTTATT
Source organism: Andricus grossulariae (assembly GCA_011634705.1). Classification (NCBI taxonomy): domain Eukaryota; kingdom Metazoa; phylum Arthropoda; class Insecta; order Hymenoptera; family Cynipidae; genus Andricus; species Andricus grossulariae. The sequence goes on from JAABKJ010007545.1 coordinate 166,672,188, forward strand.
TTTAGCAGAGCACTGCGCATTCCATGCACAAATAATAAAGAAATCGTTTTTATTCACTACATAACTTTGAAACCGACTTCTCATGATGAATGCATACCGAAAACTAAATGCTGAATCGCTGATCTCGTACGATCTAACTGGCTAAAGAATTCATAACATGTCTGCTATCGCTTACTTGTCTATAAAAGTCTACTGCGGCTTAAGTTGTTAGGCTAAAAACAATCCTCGGTGTAGTCCGATATTTTTTTATGTTTATAAGATGATACTTACACCATAGAATGTAGTAATGTCAAACATTTTTCGAGGAAAACGTAACTATTTTCTGGCGAGATGTAAAAAACGAAAAATTCTGAATCTAATTAATGCAATTAAGGTATATGGAAGGTGTGCTTCAAGTCTTTTTACTTTCGGGAAGAAATTATTAAAAATTTTGAATCGAAAAATAAATAAAAAAGTCCAATTCTTCACGACTCTTCGAGAATTTATTACTAAGGCTAATACTATTTATAACGCTACGTTTCAATAGCGGACTGCTATCCTCATCAGGCCATTATCTATAAATGGCTACATCATATCGTTAAAAAAAACAACGTATAAAAATAGAAAAAATCATAATTAGGAATCTGAAGCACAGAATTTTATTGAAACTCATGCTAACCTCCGAATTTAGGTAACATTGTATTTACACATAAAACTAGATATAAATTCAAAAAATGTACTCATAATAATTATTAATATCATATATTCCATTTTAATTTCCAACACTGACAACGAATTTTATAAATATTTACTAATTTCATCCAACATGTTAATCCTCTCCGACATTGTCATCCTGGCAACGTCGTAAAGACGTCCCTAAGATGTCCATGTCAGTCCAATTGATGTCCAAAAGACCTCTTATGTCTTTAAGACGTCTTTTAGACATCAGATGTCTTTAGGACATCAATTGGACTGACATGGACGCCCTAAGGATGTCTTTAGGACATCCTCACCATAATAATGTCTTTTTGCCCACTAGGTTGCCCGATGAGGATAGCGGTCCGCTATCGAAACGTTGCATTATAAATATTAAATTTATTAATAAAGTCTGAGAGCGTCGTTAAGAATTGGAATTTTTTTTTTATTCTTAGATTGGAAATTTTCATTAATGCAATCAATTTTAGGTGGATCTTGATATAATTTAGGACTGAAAATATAAAAAAATTCATTAACTCTAACTAAAATATCTGAATTTCAAAAATAAAAAGATTCAAATATCAGGACCACGTACCCTCTGGAGGGCCCCGAACCCCATGTTTTTACCCCCGCCTGGTGACCTCTCGCGACGGCCATGTATATTTCTCCTTATTATACACCCAATAGAATAATCTCTTGTGTTCGCGCGGACATTTTGAAGTGACAGATAATCGTAAGATTCACAAAATGCAAAATATTTGTAACTATTACAAGCTCAAAAAAGGTTATTTCGGATCCAGATACAATACAAAATATTAATTTTTCGCGGCTTATCTTCATCAGGAATAACCGTTCTTGAGATGAAATTGCAAACGTGAAAAAAATCTAATATTTGCGAATTTTACGATTATCTGTCACTTTAGCATGAACGCGCGAACACAAGGCATTTTTCTATTGGTTTTATACTAAGCAGGAATCTATTTCAATAAAACATGCATTTTTTACTGCTTATCCACATCATAAATAGCCATTTTAAGCTTGTGATAGTTGAAAATATTGAATATTTCTTGAATTTTACGATTATCTCTCATTTTAGCATGAACGCGTGAACACAAGTCATATTTCTACTGGATCTACACTAAGCAGAAATATATTTGTATACAATATGCATTTTATACTGTTTATCTGGATCAGAAATAGTCATTTTTGAGATTGACATAGTTAAAAATATCTGATTTTTTGTGAATGTTACGATTATCTGTCACTTTAAAATGAGCGCGCGTACACAAGGCATTTTTCTGTTGGGTCGGTACTAAGCAGGAATATATTTGAATGTAATGTGCTTTTTTCACAGCTAATCTGGTCAAAATAGTCATTTTGGAGCTTGCAACATTTGAAAATATCTAATATTGCGTGAATTATACGATTATCTGTCACTTTGACATGAGTACGTGAACACAAGGAATTTTTATTTTGGATCTATACCAAGCAGAGTAGTATAGCAAGGGAGCTACGACTTTACTTACCGACAGATGGCGCCGCAGTAAAAAGTTACCGACACCAACAGATGGAGCCACCGACAAAGGGAGGGTTCGGTTCCGTTCTGATTTACCGGCAGTCGGTAAAACAGTGAGGTAATGTAATAAACAGTGGTAATGCAGATTCCTGCTGTGATAGGGAATTATGATTAAATACACATAGTTTTATTTGTTTAATATAAATTGTTAATAATAATTGCTTGACACTCAGGGCTTTGTAGTGAATGGCTTCTATTAATACAAAATTGCAGCTCATATGCATATACATATATAGCTCATATACAAGATACGTTTGAATCCCTATGAAGCAATATACGACGTTCAAGATAGGATAGCTCGGTTTAATGAGTTTCGGCTTAATTTAATTATTTTTATCTTAGTTGCATTAGTTATAAGTCATTCTGTTTAGTTCAAAGTGAATTTTTATTAATTTTTAAACAACATTAATTAGTAACTTACGATTATGGCAGAATCTTCATACTGTCAGTTACGCATCATCCTCGAGTTTTAGATATATAATTCTTGAAACCCCAGTGAGTTACTAACCACATATGCACTAAACCTTATTTCTTGTAAATTGATTTGTTTTTATGAGTTAAATCGTTCACAATATCCTTAAAGTCTGAGTGCGCGAAATTCAAATTGATAAAATGTAGGTTGATCAAAGCTACAGTATTATACTGCGCATACACAGAGCTCCACCTAGAGGTTAGTGGGGTAGATCACTGATATCTCCTTCCTCTATTTGGATTTGACCTCTCAGTTTTAAAAAACGATAAGTATAACTTGTCATTCGAACACCATCGGACCCTCTGTGTAGAATGAGAGGTCAGATTGACTTCAGGCGTCCGCACTTCACTCCAGAGAATCTCAGCGTATATATGGTGTATAAGGTGGACGCATGACACTTGTAGGGGAATACCCGTAGACGTTGGGAAAATCCCAGCGCACACTGGGGGTTACACATACCGTTTTTACGGTGAAACACTAAGCATCAATTCACGGCCGATACATACATTACCGTCTGTTCGTAAATTGATATTTCTGTTAGATAAAAGTACTGAGTTACGTCATCAGTTATTTACAATAGATTGATAAGGTAGGCTTCTGATACAGCGACTGACGATCAAACTCATGACTGCGGATGAGCACTACCGATAGCCCCTGTTTTACCGAACTATGGTAAAATGAGAATAGAAAAAGTTAACGACATCTCTACTGACTGATGGTAACCCGGTTCCCTACCTTACCATCCTATGGTGAAAAGACAATAGAAATAATTGCAGATATCCCTACCTTACCGACATGTCCTAAAATTATAAAATAAAAATTACCGACCTCCCTGCTTTAACGACTGATGTTAATATGGCTCCCCAACTTACCGACATATGCTAAAATGATAATATAAAAAATAACCGACCTCCATGTTTTACCGACCGATTGCAATAAACAGTTTTACCAATCGCTGGTAACTTAGCATAGAACAGAACCTTATAATGTTAACTTAGCAGGCATCTCTATTACCAACCGCACTGTTTCACCTACTTAGCATGTAATAGAACCTTCCAATTACCGACCTCTCAGTTTTACGGACCGATGGTACAATTCTATCGCAGCAGGAATCTGCATTACCAACTTCACTATTTACCGACTGCCGGTAACTTAGCACAGAAAAGAACCCTCCCTTTGTCGGTGGCGCCATTTTTTCGTGTCGATAACTTGCGACTGTGACGCCATCTGTCGGTAAGTGAAGTCGTAGCCCCCTTGTTATACTACTGAGCAGGTATATATTTAAATACAATATTTATTTTATACAGTTTATCTGGATTAGAAATAGCCATTTTGGAGCTAGTTATAGTTAAAAATATATAATTTTTCGTCAATTTTACATGTATGTCATTGTAATTCGAATGAACGAATATAAGGCATTTCTCTATTGGGTTTACACTAAGCACGAATATATTTGAATGCAACCTACATTTTTTACTGGTAACCTGGATCAGAAATAACCATTTTTAGCTCGTTATAGTTAAAAATATCTAATTCGTTGTGAATTTTACGATTATCAGTCGCTTTAACATGAATCCGCTAATACATGACATTTTTCTATTGTGTCTGGACTAAGCAGGAATATATTTGTGAACAATATGCATTTTTTGCTAGTAGTAAGGCTATGCCATTGATGGAACACTTACCGACCGAGAAGGTTCTGCTCCATGCTAAGTTATCGGCAGTCGGTAAGTGGCCTCAGTCGGTAATGCAGATTCCTAATGTGAAAACAGATAGGGCCACCGTCACAAATTACCGACAACCTGCAATGCAGATTACTAATGTGTCAATAGATGGTGCCCCTATCCCAAGTCGCCGACACTTGGTATTACCATCAGTCGGTAATGCACATTCCTAATGCGTTGAAAGATAGCTTCACTACCGGAAATTTCCGACAGTCGGTAATGCAGATTTCTAATGTGCGAACAGATGGCGCCACTGTCGCAAGTCACTGACAGTCAGTATGACCATTAGTTGGTAATGCAGATTCCAAATGTGTCAACAGATAGCTTCACCGTCGCAAGTTACCGACAGTCGGTATTACCAGAAGTCGGTAATGCAGATTCCTAATGTGCCAACAGATGGCTCCACCGTCTCAAGTTACCGAAAGTCGGTATTATCATCAGTCGGTAATGCAGATGCCTAGCATACGTTGAGCCTCCGTCGACACGTCAGTGTTCTATCTTACCGACCCAGCCTTGGTATTCTCTCAACTTTATAAAAGGTTAAAGACTCATGAAATCCCTACACCACCATTCTTTAAGAATATTTTCAAAATCAAAATGATAAAACTACCCCCCTTCTATAATTTCTGATTTATTGAATCAATAAACGATTCAAGTCAGTACGCTATCTCGTTAAGGTGAGTTCATGTTTAGCATTCGCAATGATCTTTCGATAATCTTCAGCAACGACGAGAATCATGCTGAGTGGTATGGTTACATCAAAGTATCCATCATCATTTGTAATTTTAACAATTAAATCTGCATCAATCCAACCTGCATTCTCAGAAAAATTAAGCTGCTTAGGAGTTAGAGAAACGTACCCCTTCATGGTACTGGTAAGACCGACATTTTTGCAACGGTCAATCTCAGTACCGTTCAATTCATAACGAATATCATCAAATAAAAAACAGATGGCATTGTCAACCAAAGATGTAACTGTCACATTAGTTCCATTGGATTTGACAAGTCTTCCATGTACATGCAATGAGCTTTTACTTGGAAGAATGTACAAATCTTTACGTTGCATTGCAATTCGAATCCCATCAGTGTTGTTAAATGATGACGAAGCATAAGGCTGATGAGAATGAATCTCATAGTGTGCTAAAGATGCATCATAGCTAACTGGAGCTAGAATATTCAGTATTTTTTCCATCTTTATAGCAGCGGCAAGAACAAGCAATAGATATATGAAATAATGTTCGCTTTTTCTTCTTTATTGACAAGGTATCACTCTGAGACCTAGTTCTTTCAGAACACGCACTCTTTGAAGTGTTGACCTCTTGCGAACTGAATGAAGACTGATTATTTTATCGCATGGTGGCTTGCTTACATAACTTCCATCTCAGCCGATCGTCTGCAACTGCTCATGGGGTCTCAGGCAGCTGGAAATCCTAGTCACAATAATGAAATTATCTCCATAATTGAGGAATCACGAGAGGCTCAAATCATAATTAGGGGAGTTCAGCTGACTATAGCATCAGTATTAAAATGAGCATCGACGTGTTCGGACATCCTCTAAACCGAGCTGCTTCAGCAAGTCGCGGACCTGCTGGAGCTCCTGGCGTTGGTTTCAAGATTACTTCAGATGATAATTACGATATTGATGAAAAAAGACTACTCTGTAACGTTGAAGACGCTGATGAACAATACGACGCAGTCAATTTGAGACTTGTACAGCGTATTGTTCAAAGCGAAATACGAACTCTATATCAAGTTACATCATCTATGCGTAATGAAATTGATAATAATCATATTATGATGCAAATTGTTGAAGAAAGGATCAACGATAGAATTAAGAATCTACAAATCGATACAGAACAAAAGTTATCACTTTGGAACGCTGAACTCATTGCTCAATTGGACACGCGACTGAATGCACTAGAAAATGGACGCAAAGAAACTGACAGTAGTCACAGAGCAGCATAAACCTGCAAGAAGGAATTATTCACGGCGCCGTGTGATAATGCATGGTATTGATGAGACCTGGCAGGCAGATTTAGTTGAAATGATCCCATATTCCCCAGTGAATAAAGGTTTCAAGTACTTGCTTACTGTTATAGATATATTTTCAAAATACGCCTGGGCTATTCCAGTGAAAAGCAAGACTGGAAAAGATATTACTGTTGCAATGAAATCTATACTTGTTCAAGGTCGAATCCCCCAGAAATTGCATACGGATAAGGGCAAAGAATTTTACAACTCACAATTTGAGAGTTTAATGCAATCATACAACATCAAACTGTATTCAACGTATAGCAATCTTAAAGCATCAATCATTGAAAGATTTAATCGAACACTCAAGAACATGATGTGGCCTCAATTTAGTTTACATGGCAACTATAAGTGGGTAGACACCTTGCCCACCCTCGTTTCCAAATATAACGATACGAAACATCGAACCATTGGTATGAAACCTAAGGATGTCACCGCTGATGATGAGAAAGAATTGATGCAACGTTTCTATAAACAAAGGAAAATACCCATGAGACGAATAAAATTCAAAGTTGATGATAAAGTTCGAGTGAGCAAACTGAAAAACCTTTTTGAAAAGGGATACACTGCGAACTGGTCCACAGAAATATACACTGTAGACCAAGTCATGTCAACTAAACCAGTTACGTATAAGCTCAAGGACTATCACAATCGACCAATTGCTGGTGGCTTCTATCAAGAAGAGCTCCTCAAGGTCAAGTACCCCGACATTTATCTCATAGAGAAGGTTCTCAAGAAACGAGATAACAAAGTCTATGTAAAATGGCTTGGTTTTGATTCTTCACACAATAGTTGGATAGATAAGTCAGACATGTAAATTAACGTTAAACTATAGTTAAATTATAGTTAGCGTATAGTTAAGTCATAGTTAAAGTATAGTTAAGTTATAGTTAAAGTATAGTTAAATTATAGTTAAAGTATAATTAAAGTATCGTTAAGTTATAGCTAAAGTATAGTTAAATTATAGTTAAAGTATAGGTATGTTATAGTTAAGTTATAGTTGAAGTATAGTTAACTTAAAGTTAAAGTATAGTTAAGTATGGTTAAGTTATAGTTTAAGTATCGTTAAAGTATAGTTAAAGTATAGTTAAGTTATAGTTAAAGTATAGTTAATTTATAGTTAAAGTATTGTTAAAGTATAGTTAAAGTATAGTTAAGTTATAGTCAATTTAACATTAAACTATAGTTGAGTTATAGTTAAGATATTGTTAATTAAACATTAAACTATAGTTCAATATAACTATAGTTATATACTTAATATATACTCAATATAACTATAGTTAATAACTTTAAACTAATATTAAACTTATGTATCAACTAGATGTAAGGTGTTTGAAAAATAAAGAAGACTATATGCACATATTATGTTGTTGTTTATTCCAATAAAATCAATATATTTACAATCTATACACACACAGATTCATGTCCTATTTACAATTTATTCACTATCCACATCCATACAATTATCTTCTACTTCCTTAATTCTATAGTTTCCCCATGCCAGAGTATCGGCACTGCTTCGTGATAGGAACCTCTTGTCGTCGAAAGGGCTCAGTGCTATTTTACATTGTTTTAATGTTTCGACGTTGTGTAATCGCGATCTAATTACATATTGTGTCCTATTCTGCGTTTTAATATTTTGCAAGCAGTCAATGTAGTCGTTAAATTCTATATCTTTCTTGACTACTCCCAAAATTTGGCAGAATATAGTTATAATGAAAATCGTACGTGATAATTTTGGAGATATCAAGAACCGTGAATCCAATGCAGATAGGTTTATTGAAGAAAATTTCAGTTTTATTCATTTCAATAATGACCATATCCTCATCGAATATGGTACAACTATGGAAATTTGGTTCAGCAATTTGTGCTTTTGCACCATATCTCCCCGTCCATTGTGTTACAACCTTGACATCTTTGTGCTTCCTGACGTTTTCTATAGTCTTTCCAAAGACGGAATTGTTCATTAATTTATAGAAATTCTTTTCAAATTCATTAGTTGCTCTTTTCCTATGTTCTGTATTTAAATCAATGTACTCTTTTAGCCATGTCTTTTGTTTGAATTTTAGCACTTGATGAATTTTCGTTAGTTTCATGCCTAGTTTCAAGTACATTTTTAGATTTCGGTAATGTAGGACATAATTTTTCTTTGGTAGCAAATTGGTTACTAACTTTGAAATTGTACATTTTGAACCAAGAGGCACAAAGTGTTCTGGGCATAATGGAAGGTCCTTGTGCAAATCGTGAAGCACTTCTGGATACTCTAGATCCAATTCAAGAATATTACCTTCAGGTGAATCATCAGGCACATTACAAAAATTTGGATTATTTTCAAAATTTTCAAACTATTCAAAATCTTGATATGGTAAATATTCACTCATAGCTTTACCATACTGATGGTTGATGTCAAAGTAAAAAATGTATGACTCTGGATCCAATGGATTAAAATCTTCTCCCATAAATCGATTATTTGCATTTGAAAACCTATTTGAGCACTGTGAAACACCACCTCTGATTGCTTTCTGAATTAATAGTAACATTCCTGCATCAGTTAGTAAATGCAGTTAAATTTCTGTGTACTTTGGCATTGCATCAAGAGTAAGCCCCGGTGCTGTGTAATAGTGCAAAGGGTCTAATTTATATGTTGAAAAACAAGTTTTTCTAGAATTTTCAAAAATGTCTGCCAAAAGTAAAACATCAATTTTGAGGTACAGATTTGAATACTGCCCTAAATTTTGCAAATTGAAAGTTTTCCACACTTTGCACGTATGTTGATAATCTTCATCGGAAATGTGTCAATCATTTAATGTTGAATAGAATGCCTCCTTTGGAGGTAAACTCTCTTTTTCCAATTTTTGCCAACTGTCAATGTAGTAATATGGGAATACACCTTTTCTCGTTAACAGATTAAATTAACTATCATTTTTGCAAAATTTTCTTGTAATTGTTTTTTCACTATCATTGAGATATGAGGCCAATTTTTCTAGACTACTTAGCATGAATCGGAAAGAATCGATAAATCTGAGTTTGACTTTAGTATCTAGAACATATTTCGTAAATGAGATATATTTCTCTTTATCAATTGGCAGTAAGGAGAAATGTCCCTCAAAACTTTTGCCTAACTTTTCAATGAAAAAGTGTGAGTCGTAGGCAGATAAATTATCTAAAACTACTGGAATTACACGAGAGACTTTGTAATCAACGTTGCAGCTTCCGTGCGCTGGACCACTATTGCGATTAGAATCTCTTTCAGCAGGGCAAAGGGCGGCCATTACTGACCAGAAAAAACAGTACTCATCACTCTTCTCAACATTTACAACTGCTCTTTTGTCTCTAATAATTTTAGGCAATCTCACAAAAGTTGATGAGCCTACTGTGAAAGGTGCATATTTGTTTATATTGACATTTAAATTGATTACTTCTTTTAATCTCCATCCAGATTTTGTTTGCGGAAAATCCTCTACTTTAGCCAAAAGTTGCTCTCTGACTTTACTCTCAAACCATTCATTGATTTCTGTCGATTCTAAAATTATTTCATTTTTAGTATTGATGAATTTAATTGCTTCAATTTCCCTACCCTCTTCTATAGCACTGAATTTTGCGGCAAGAATAACATTCGTTTTTAAACCCCCACCCAAAATTTTTCAAAGCATTTTTTATCCTGTGAGTAATCTTTTTTTTGGAATCTTCAAAAAATCTATCCAAATCTTTATGTGTTAAATTTATAATCAAACCTGTTCTCACTCGACTCTTAAATGCAGACTCCAGATCTTGCCATTGCAGTTTCTGCAGTTTCTGGAATAGTCTGTTCTTTGATGTGAGTAGGCCAATGGTTGATAGCAGTTTATTTTTTTCGCCCAGAGATAGATTCTGTTTTCCCTGTCGCAAAATTTTATTCAGCCTCCGAATATATTGGGTACATTGGTATGTCCAGTATGCGATCTTTGAAGTTGTTGCATTTTCATGCATAATTTAATATGCAATGTCCTAAATCTTGACAACCTTCTTACAATCCGATGAGTCCATTTTCGAATATCATCACAGGATGGTTAGAAGTCAACTGACGAAAAATTCGCTATGTAGTGACTTTCATAGTCAACCAATTTCACATATATTCAAACAGATGGCAATGAGTGTAAATTTTTAAATATGAAGGAGCACTAGCCGATTTTCAACTCCAGGTTTCTTACCTCCAACCCAAACGTGGTATATGTCACTGAATGTAATTGAGTAATAAACTTTTAAAACGTTGGAAAAAGTATATATTAAAGTGTAAAAAACTGTACTGTTGTACGAAAACAGTTCAAAAAGTATATCAAATCACTATATCCATTTTTCACTTCAATCTACTTTTTATGCTTGTGTATTTTTTCTCAAATGTTGGATGACAACTGAGAGAAATATAAGCGAAGCGTGTCCTTTATAGATGCACAGTTGCTATCCTTGTCTAGTAACATATCTCCCTCTTTTTCTTATTGTTTTAGATTGTTCTACATTATAATAGACACGTTTGGAATATGATGTTTTACGAAGTAAAAAAATGTAATGCGTCATTGAAAAAATCACGAACAACCTTGAAGATGTTTGCACAACGTTCTTGAACTCTGAATTAAATCATTTAGACAGAAAGAAATAAAATCACCCTTTATTTCTATAAATTATATTATAGAGTAGCCTTAGTGGATAATTAAAAATTTTGGAATATTTTATTATATTTATTTTGTATTTAGCTTGTTTTTGATAAATTTATTTTAAAGATTCAACGTGCAATAGGCAAAACTGAAGTTTCTAAATAAGAGATGAAAAACGAGCATATATCTGTGAATAAAAAGGCATGCGAACTCATATCAAGTGTTTTTATATGCCGTAAGAAGCGATAAGTGTCGGGTAGTGCACCCTTATTGCATATAAGTTAAAGCACGTGTGAAAAAGCATGGAATAAAATGCAAGCTGTATTATCTCTCTTTCAAGTCTTGAAATGGTTTGCAGTGTGTCTTATTTCATGTGACACGTCAAGAAGTTGACGGACCTAGCATATGGCAAAGGAATGATTTTCAAACGTTGTGGTTCGACTAAGAAAGCAAACTTTTGCGAGCAGTAAAAAGAAGTGATGTCTAGAGAACGAAAGCAGAGTCTAATGAAATGTATGCAGACTTAGACAGTCAGTGCATCCAATGTTTTCTAAAATTAAAACTTTTAAACACGTCTGGATTTTAGCTCGAGTCCTCGCTCGCTCGCTACTTGACACCAGAATTGAGCGATAAGAATCCTGAGCACATAACCTACCATAAGAAATGCTTTATTCTTTTAGATACTCTCTCGGCTATATTATTCGATTGGCTAAAAATATTTTTTAATGTTAATTTTTGTTATCTTCCTATTTATCTTCGAGTTCTAGAAGATTCTACATTATAATCAACACGTTTGGGATATAATATTTGTTTGCAACGCAAAATGTAACGCGTCATAAAAATAACCTTGAACTTGTTTACCAAAAAAATTGTGCAGTTTAATTTGATTCCGTCATCAAGAATGTTCTAGAAGAATGTTTTTCATGAATTATTTTCCGCATTAAATAAATAAGGAGAGGAATTTTAAGTTAAATATGTTATCTATAAGAAAGCAATAAATCAAATTTAGCTAGCCAAAACAGGATGCCATACATAGCCCTCCGTATCAAATTTCATCCGTATACCTGCACCTTTTTGCGCATTAAATAAATATATTATCTGTAAGGAAGCAATAAATCATCCTTGAAATAACTATACGACGCAGTATAAATTCGCAGGACAAAGCAAAGTATAACCTTGAAAGTATTTACGCGAAAAAATTCTTGAGATAAGAAATAACCTTGAACCTGTTGTTACATGCATTTGTCTGGCAGAATTGCGCAATGTGACGTCAGCTGTAGAATGTTCTCGATGTCAGTAAAGTAAGTCCAGTACCCCTCCTGTATCAATGTATGTAAGGTAGGAATGCATGATGACGTCATCAAGAATGCCGGTAGGGTAGGAATGCATGATGACGTCATCAGGACCCATAGAAAATGTTCCAGAAGCTTAACACGGACATGAACCACTTTTCTAGAAAAATTTAGCACGGACACGAACCACTGCAGCTAGAATCTTCTTGATGTCGGTAAGGTAGGAATCTTGCGTTAGAACCCGCCTTAATCATCTACTACAAAGTCGCCTTTGTCCCACCGGTCGGCGCTGCCCCTCCTTACCCTAAGTACATTCTCTTTAGACAAGACAAATTTTCTTGGATCATGAAAATATTGTACCGTCGCTATTCTAACCGATATTTCCTTGATTCAATGCTAATTCCCCCCCCCCTCACTTTGAAGATTTTTTTTTAAGTTTGCAAATTTTGAAAGTATAGCTCATAAGGGCCACTTAGCTTCTATAATTTTCTCAAAATTTTATATTTGGAATCCTGTCGCCAAAAAGGATTTTTGATTTTTCTGTAAAATTTCATTTCTAAGCTTTACCTATAGGTGTTATTCTCAGTGCCTCACCGAACATTGCTGTAAAACGTACTAAAAATAATATTACAGAAAATTCTGGAATGAAAATTTCTTGAAAATCTTGGAAATTCTTTAGAATCTCTTGAAATCCTTTAAAGGCCGTTAACAATTTTTTAAATTCTTTCAATATCTTTGAAGTCTTACGAAATCCGTTCGAATGCTTGACATTCCGTAAAAAGTCTGAAATCCGTGGAAGTCATTCAGAATCTATTAAAACGCATTAAACTCTGAGGCAATTATTCAGAATCTCTTGAAGTTCTTTGAAGATTTTTGAAATCCTTAGAAAAACCTTGAAATACTTCAAAATTCTTCAAAATCATTTGAAATCCTTTAAAATCTCTGAAAATTCCTGAAATTTCATAGAATTCTTTAAAATCATTCAAAATCCTTGGAAGTCTTACGGAATTTCTATAAATTTATTAAAATCTCGTGAAATTCCATAAAATCCTTTGAAACATTTAGAAATCTCATGAAATCCCTGGAAATCCAATTTCTTGAAATCCATTAAAATCTTGTAAAATTCCGTAAAATCCTTAGAACTCTTTGGGAATCCCTTGAAACCCATTGAAACTCTTTCAAATTTCTGAGAATTCCTTGAATTTTCGTAACGTGCACAGAAAAAACAGAAGTGAATTTTAGTTGCGAGTAATTTTCAAGTAGATAAAGTTGAATTTTTTCTCATCGAAACAAAACAAGATTCAGTGATGTGATGGATAAATCTTATCAGCTGAAGGTAAAGATTACATTTTGTTTTTTCTTTGTTCTTTTAAACTTTTTGAAATAAATAAGTCTTTCTAAACAAATTGGAAGTCTTTTGAAATTTCTTGCAATCTATTAAAGTCTCTTAAAGTTTCTCGAAATCCCATAAAGTCCTTTGAAATACTTGGAAATCCCTTTAAATCCTTCGGAATTTTTGAAGATCTTTTAAAGTTTTTAAAAGCCGTTTAGAATTCCGTGAAATCTATTGGAATCTCTTATAATCAGAAGAAAATGAATCGTCTATAAGAATCTAAAAAAAATGTATCGATTCATTCGAAATTTGTGGCCTATCCTAAAGTCTTGATAGCCAAATAGATTTTCGACAACTTATTTTTTCCGTGTATATTCGCTGTCACGATCAATGTGAAAACTGAAAAACAACTGAATTAATTTTAAGGTTCGTACTGTTTAAAATGAACTAATTGCGGCTCAATTTTGTTTCAGTAAGTTTTTGAAGTTTTTTTGATCAAAATGAAAGCTGTTTTTGCGGTTTGCTAATTGAACAAATAGAATTTCAGTAACCTTAAAATTCTAAAATCTACCAAATTGATTAATAAGATTAATGCTTATAAAGCACGTACTTCTAGCGCTTCTATAATAGGACATGTGATTACCTTAAAGTGTAGATGAGGGTTAAAGTCGACATTACGTAAACCTTGATCGTTAACACGTTCAAGAATTGATCAAGGTTGCAGTTAAAGCTGCAAAGTCGTGGCATCTTCCATTTAAAGTTTGACGCTATTTTCATAGTTATATATAGATTTATATTGATCTTATATCGTTAGTATATCTTGAGATTGTGAGGTTATCAAAACATTATGTATACACCAAAATTGTAGTATCATGAGAAAATTGAGCACAACCCAAATACCGAAGGTTAAGATCAGTCTATTTCAGGGAGAGAAAACTTAAACTAAAGGGTGGCATGGCAGAAGTATCAAATTGCCAAGAAACCAAATGTTTAGGAGAGCAAAAAACGTTCTCGAAAATCGATTTTTTTATTTTTAAAATAAATGTTAAAGTACTTTTAATAATTTATGAAGTTCTATGGATTTATAAAAAATATACTTCTCGAGAAAATGCTCCTCAAAGTTTACATGTGGGCAAAACAGCTTAAGTACCACGGTAAACATTTTTTTAAAGTTCATCTTTTACACTCTACAATTATATACGAAATATAGAAATAAACAATCAAAAACATGGCATGGGACAAATAGAAAGATAGTGAGTGGAAAATAGTTTTTTTTAATCATTATAAGAATTGATAAAAGCAGTGAAAATTTTCTATATATGTATATTGTCAAATGGCGAACTCTTATGTCAAGATATTAACTCTTGAGTTTAAAAGAAATGATTTCGCAAAAAATAAGAACAAATTTCCGTTTTAAAAAATACGATACGATTGCATTTTTTATGACAATTGTTCTTGAATGCCAATCTATTGTGTGCAGATATTCTTCTTGAGACATAAGGAAATGATTACATAGAAAAAAAGTTATGTTCAAAAATGCTTAATAAGTGAATTTGTTTATACAAATTGTTTATAACAATTTGAGTCGTTCTCGTTCAGTTCCCGGGCGTCATTAGTTATTATTTTACATAATTCAATTACAAAATTAGTATAAGTAATGCATTCAAACACCGAAAATGTGGCAGATGCAAATATGGCTTTTTGGCATTTTTAAACATAAAAAACTATTCAATAAAAAAAAAGTAATCGGCCGTGATAGACTCTTTGTATTTTAAAATTAAGATCGAAAGGAATCTATTTTATCATGAACAATTTTATGCAAAATGAGCAAGACTCTTTGTAATTTAATAAACTTCAATTTACAAAAAGAAACTTTAAAATCGGTTAAGAAATACGATATTTAGAATATTTTATACCAAAAATTCCACGTAGACTTTTATGAAAGTCCACGCGTTTCACATTACATACTTCCGTTGCAAATTCAAACATATTCGTTCACTACAATGTGCGGTGGAATTTTAGGAAATTTTTATGACAATAAAACGACTTTTGAAAAACTGACTTTTCAGCACTTACGCTAAAATGTACAATTTTTAGAAGACTTTCTTTAGAAATTATAAATGAATATAAGTAATCAAAATATTCTGTCATCCACGTAGTCCAAACTGCAAAATAACCATTAAAACCACTAAGTAACATTAATAGCTTTTTTTTTAATATTTGAGATTCACAGATATAAGTTATATTGAGTTGAAAAAGATAATAATCAAAAAGAGGATTCAGTATCTTGAGTTAAGGATTTCAAAAAACATTTCAAATTTTTTCTTAAAAGATTTTCGTCCTGTCATTCGAAGTTTGTATTTTAGGTTAAAACTAAAAAATAATTATTTAAACTATTCAAAATACAGAATAAAATTGTTAATGTTATACTTATGAAGATTTTCATAAATAGTAAAAATCGATTTATCAACGTTGATTCCAAATAACAATAAACTATCATCACTATTTTGCACTTTCTAGAGTTAGACTTAATTAATGAAACTATTTTGACCGATTTGAAATTTTTTTTCAATATTCTCATTTTCTAAAATTGTCAACTTTTTTCCTATCGCCCATAAAGCGATATTTAATACAATCCATTTTAAATTATTCAGTTTTAAGTCAAACCATAAATGCAATAATCATTCTTTCTTTTTAGAGTTGTATGTACGTACACTCAGCCGAATCCTATAGATGTATTATGGATTATCGTAATCGTAAAATTAACGAGAGCCACATAATGCCATAGATTATTATGCGAATGTGAATTCCAACGCGGGTCATTGCGAGCTCAACGAAGCTGAAATACTGTGTTTCCTGAAAATGAATATCCGTCTACGATAATCCCGGAATCGTGCCCGAATTCCCAATCACGGGATTCACATATTGCAAACAAATAATGAAATCCAATGTCTTTTTAAATGAAAAATTACAAGGGATTATCGGTTTAATAAAAAATAAAAAAATTAACTCGATCATAAACTGTCATTGTGTGAATACCGTGTAAAATCTTCATATTGGGAATAGTTAATTGTGCCATTATCTTACTTTACATTTTATATCACAACTTTTTTCCTAGCGAGCGTAATTCAGGTGACCTAATTATATTTCAATTCCACGCTCCATTTTTTTCAATCAATTTTTTCAATTGCAAAGTGCATATAATCCTTAATTATTCTGACCTAATTACGTTGACTGCAGTTCCGAAATCAATTTCGTAAACAGTAGAATTCAGCATCACAGATTGTATTAATTAACACCTCTGATTAACAGTAACTAGAACTATTTTAATTAGTTTATTCGCGGAACCAGCGGCAAATACACTCGCTCAAAGCGCATAGGTTCACGTTTGTGCATTTTTATTTTCTTATATTAAAAATATAAAAAATGTTCAAATCCATTATTAAACAAATGTTTAAATATTAAGAGTTGGACTTTTTTTGAAACAATTGTTAATAACTAATAATCTAAAATTAAAAGTGTTTGAAATAATAAATTAAAAATATGTTGAATGTTTTTGAATTGAAAACGTTCAAAATCAAACAATTTTAGATTAGGACAAATGAATGAAAAAATGACAATTTTTCAATTGGAATGAGAAGGAATTGTACTCTTATCATCACTAAATACAAGCGTTTAAAATTGAATAATTTTAAATTGAACAATTTCAGACTAAAATTTTGAAAATTTGACCATTGCATTTGAAATCAGTTGAAATTTCATCATTTTGAAGTGAAGAATCTCGAATTTCAGATGATGGATCATTTATAATTCAAAGCAAAACAAAATCACTGTCATTTTCATCGTTAAAAATTGTAGAATTTTAATCTAAATACCTTTAAAATTACATAATTTCTAATTGATGGAAACATTCAAACCTAATGAATTTATACTTAAAGCGTTAAAGGTTGCACAATTGGAGACTTAATTCGTTTAATAATGGAAGTATTCTCAAATTAGGATCTTCAAACTAAGTAATTAAAAATGAATAATTTTCTAATTTTGCATCGCGCTTTTTAAAATCCATTCATTTTAATCTAAGTTGCAACGTTAATAATATGAATATCAATGATAAAACATTTCCGCATATTATGCCAGGAAGGTCATGTACAGATCAGATATTTAGCTTAAGACAGGTCACAGAAAAAAGCCTAAGAGTAACGAAGAAAGTTTTCTGTGCATTTGTTGACCTAGAAAAAGCATTTTACAAGGTAAATAGAAGTAAACTTTGGAAAGTCCTTAAAGAGCACGGAGTCTATGGATGGTTCCTACAAGCAATACAAACTATATATGCAGGCAGTAAAGCGAGTGTAAGGGTTAATGGGAAACTGAGTGACTGTTTCGATATTGTGCAAGGCGTGAAACAAGGATGCGTTAGGTCCTCATGGCTATTTATCATATTTATGGATAAGTGTCCAAGAATGGCCCTCTTCGACGAAGAAGGTGTAGATATCGAAACAGTGAAGGTGCGTGGGTTGGCTTTTGCAGATGACAAGATTGTTTTGGCAGAATCAATCAGGAACTTGCAGAGAAGGTTGAATAAACTTATTACAAGCATGAAGAACATGGGCCTCAAAATTAATGTGAATAAAACAAAGGTAATGGTGTTTGAAAGAAAAAATGAGAAAACAATGAGCAACATTGTCCTAAATGATGACAGATTAGAACAAGTTGAAAAATACATATATCTGGGTAGCCTGTTCACTAGCGACGAAAAAATAGATAAGAAATTAGATAGGCGGATAAATGAGGGTAAGAAGTTCCATGTTTGGTAGAACATTTATTTTCTCTAGATAAAAATTCTTGATTGAAAATTTACGTACTTTATTAAAATTAATCTCTTCTGGTATAAAATTGATATTTTTGGTTCAAAATTAGTTTTTTCTCATTGAAACTTCATTTTTCAACTGAAAATGTAAATATATCATGTATGTTTAAACATCAATTTTCTTCAGTTTAAAATTCATCATTTGTTTGAACATTTCTGTATTCTGTTGAAATTATTTCTTTTGTGGCAGAATATTAATGTTCTTGGTGACTAAATCACCTTTTTGGTAGAAAACTCCACTATTAGGTTGAAAATTACATTAAAAATTAAAATATACGTTCGGAAATTAATGCATTTTCTTAAAAATTATTATCTTTTGGTAGAAAAAGTTTTTTTTTTTATAAAGTGAAAATTAATTTCTTTTTTGCTGAAAATTCGTGTTTTCGTTGAAAATTTAGTTTTTAAAGTAAAAATTCAACTAAATTTGTTGTCGAACATTTTTTTACAGACATTTAATCTTCGTGGTAAAAAATTCATCTTTATGGTTGAAAATTCATTTTTTAACTGAAAATTTAACCATCCCATTTTCAAGGGATTTTTTTTCAATTGACATTAATCTTTTTGGTTGAAAATTCATCTTTTTGGTTGTAAATTCAATTATTTCGTTGAACACTTTTTGTTAAATTTTTTTTAATCAAAGATTCATCAACTTGGTCGAAAATGCAACTATTTTTTTGAAAATTATCTTTTTCTTTGTTGAAAATCAATTGTTTTGACTGTAAATGTAATACTAAAATTTACAATTAATAAATATCAACCAACTGATACTCAATCCTTCATTATGTTTGTGAATATTTAAAAATTTATGTATTTGAAATAAAAAAGAAAGACTTCTGTTCCATAACAGATGACTTTTTAACAATAATACTTGAATTTTTAACAATATAAATAAATTTTCAACAAAATAATTGATTTTTCAATCTAAAAAGTGTAATGCTAGATATTTCAACTAAAAAAAATGAAATTTCATTAAAAAAAAATTAATTTCAAAACCTAGAAGACGAATTTTCAACAAATGAAGATTTTTTAGTCATGAAAGAAAAAAAATTTCACACACATTGTTCAGACTTTGAGCCAAAGGACGAATTTTCTGTGCAGAAAAATGAATTTTCAACCAGAAAATAAGAATTTCCAACAAAAAATCAATTTTTAACAAAATATTTAAATTTTAAACCAAAAACCTGCATTAAAAAACAGAAAATTTCAAATTTTTATAACTTTAAATAAAAAAATTTGACACTATGACATGCTGAACAATACATACCATTTGGAGGTTAGTCCATCGGCTCGTTTTGATAAATAACATCTTCCGTGATGCCACATTCTGGCAGCATAAAAAACACTGCACAACGTGCGGTCCAGACATGTTATGACCGGCAATCGGGCCTGCTCGTGTGCCCCTCGGTAATCCTCGTCGTTCGCAGCAGGGATGTTCAGGGCCGTGACCTGCGTTTGTTGCGCCCGTGGCGATTTGCAAATTTTGCGCGCCCTTCTGAAAAAGCGAATAGTACCGCAGGCCATCATTAGAAAATGTCAAGGTTGAAATTGTAATTTTTGTTATTGTTGAAATTTTCATCTAGTCACGAGATTAAAGAGATTTGGCGAATTCGAAGATTTACTTTTTTTCTGATTTCTAACAGATTAAATCATTAAAAATTTTGAATTTTTAATGATTAATTTGTTCAAATTTTGAATTAAACATCGAACACATTGAAAATAAAAAATACAAAACAAGATTGCTATATATGATTCCAATGTCTAAAATTGCAGAAGTTGCTTTCAATTCAAGATTGTTTTTTTTTTAAGTTGAGTTTTAAATGTTTAATATTTTGGAACATCTAAAAATATAAAACAATTTAATTGTCAATGCCCGTCACTAAAAAGTAAACAAATTTCTACGTTTCAAATTGAAAACAAAGAATTCAGCATATTTAAACCGAAAATTGTCAAATTCAAAACGGACTATCAAGGATTTTAATATGAAATGTTGCAATTTTTTAAGATTTAATACTGAAATTTTCCTGAAATCTTTAATATTTGAACTTGAAACTACAATATTGTGAAATTTGGAACCGTAAAACTAAAAAAGTTCAGAAATTCAATGCTTTGTGTAGGAAAAAATAAAATTATATTTAATCCTGTGTAGACAATTTGTTGTGCAATATACAGGGTGTCCCAAACTCAAGTTTCCGGACTTAGATGATAGTATAAAAATGAAAAAATAAATCGAAAATTCTTTTTCCAAAGATCAGTTGAAGTTTTAGTTTGCGAGTTATAAAATATTTAAGCGGGACCAATCAGGAGCGCGGTATAAACAGTCGTGCGTATGTGAGCAGGAGTCCAACACAGCGTAGTGACGTACACTGAAAAACTAAAGCTTCAACTGATTTTTGGAAAAGGAATTTTAGATTTATTGTTTTTATTTTTATACAGCTATATAAGTCGGGACACTTGAGTCCGGGACACCCTGTATTTATGTGTGGAACGGGCCGGGCGCCCGTTAAAATTTATGTTAAATGATCATGCCGTAACTGCAGCAAGTTGCTTTTTCAGCGTTAAAAAATAAAAAAAAAATTTGTTGTCATTGAAGTCGGGCCCCTGCAAGTTGGCAACCCGCTTGAAGCCGTCAGTCACATTATTTTTTCATTTTTTAACGCTGAAAAAGAAACTTCTTACAATTACGGCATGACCATTTAACGTAAATTTTAACGTATTATTATAATTGCCACTGTTTACATATTTATTTTGTTTCTTTTATTAATTATAATGCCATATTACTTTAGCATTACTTTAGCATTACTTTAGCATTACTTTAGCATTACTTTAGCATTACTTTAGCATTACCTTAGCATTACCTAGTAGACAGTAATCAAAACCTGAAGATTAAATTTCGTATAATGTAGAATTTTGCGAAAATATGCAAAAAACATATTTTTTGGATTGACTTAAATACACACTTTTGGAAGAAAGTCGAATATTTCGATCTTGATTTTTTTTTAGTTTTAATCAAAACAACATGTTACTATTTTACATTCATTGAAAAAAATGCGTGGTAGTTAAAGCGATCCGAAATTGCAAAAAAATCCCAAACTTCTATAATGGCGAAAAATCATAGGACGCGATCCTGTCGTTGTACAAACTTATGAAATAGGGCTAGAGTTGCCACCTAGCTGGAATTTGACCGGCCTAGCCAGAATTGACGGTCGAAGGCTGGTTGCCGGTCGGACCGCCGACCGGCCCTATAGAGGAGTGCCGTTAGACGTTAAAAATGAAAAAGCTTTCAACCCGGGGGCTTTGACCGATTTTAATGAAACTTTTTGCATTGTGTTGCTAAATATGTATACCAAAAAGTTAAACAAAAAATCGTGTTCGGTAATTTGAAAATCCATGTTTTTTTGTTGTAAATTTCCAGAAATCGATCAAAAACTTGAATAACTTGAATAAATTAAGTCCCAGAGCAACAAAAACACTGTATATGTATATATTGGGGTTGCAGATTATGAATTTGAGATGAAAAAATTCAAAATGGCGGACCAAACCTTTTTAACATTTGTAAACTTAGAAAAAAAAAAAGATTGATCTTTGGCATGCATATTCCTTAAGGCATAAAAAGTTTATGAAAAATAATTTTGACTTGGGGTGAAGGGTGAAAACACCCTCAAATCGTGGGAAGTAACCCCCAAAAATGGTGTTTGAGGATTATTTCGAAAAGGGTGCATCGGTGAAAAATCAATGTTTGCAGACAACTCGTACATAAAATATACATAAAAAACTATGGTATTTACTTTTTCTTTATCGGCCATACTTTCCGAGATATCCACCCTGGGAGTAGAGGGTGAGATTGACAGCGTGGGTCTCACGCTCCTGTCGTAGCTCATATCTCCAAATGAGATGGTTTTTCGATAAGAATGCATTGAACTTAACTTATAGAGCGGAAAATTGTGCAGAATTTCCGTAACGTGCACTTTTATGCATAAACGACCCCACTTCGAGATCTGAGTTACAAAAGAAGTGGTACGACTCACCCCCTACTCCCAGGGTGAATATCTTGGAAAATATGACCGAAAAAGGAAATGTGAATACTATAATTTCTTATGCATATTTTATGTACAAGTTGTCTGCAAAAATTATTTTTTCACCGATGCACCCTTTTCGAAATAATCCTCAAAAACCATTTTTTGGTAGTGTTTTCCACAATTTAAGGGTGTTTTCACTCCGGGTCAACATTATTTTTCATTAACTTCTTATGCCTTAAGGAATATGCATGCCAAATATTAAACATTTATTATTATTATTTTTTTTATGTTTATAAATGTTAAAAAATTTTGGTCCGCTATTTAAAATTTTTTTCCTTTAAATCCATAATCAGCAACCCCAATGTATACATATAAAGTGCTTTTGTTGCTCTAGGACTTGATTTATTCAAGTTTTTGATCGATTGTTGGAAATTTACGAAAAAAACATGGATTTTCAAATTACCGAACAAGATTTTTTGTTTAACTTTATAATAGACATATTTAGCAACACAATGCAAAAGGTTTTGTTATACGCGGCTCGCATAGAGCGAGGCTCTTTTATTGGTAGATTTAAAACACTCTCGCAGACGACGTTTATTCATTCAGTAGGCAACCATCTTGAAAATATAATAACTAGCAACTAGACCTTAAGTTCTTGTTCCGTTACATAACCTCAAAAACAGCTAAAAAACGCGTTTTTTGCACTTTTAGGTTAGGATATCTTGAAAATCTGACGTACAGGAGCAATTTTGAGCTCGGATTCGGATTCAGCGCATCAAAATCCTTCGGAAATGTTAGGTCTATTCTCTGGCTTTAGAATTTGTCGGCCTGTAATTGTACTTATACCAAAAGAAAGTTTCTATAATCCCTAGAAAAGACTGTGAAGTTTACCAAATAAAATACGAAAGACAGCATTCTTTCTATTTGCATGTTATATATTAGTCAGAAGAAAGTAACGCTGGCGGGAATCGAATACGGCTCAACGGAGCAGCAGAACGGAGACGTTTTTCCTGTGGCGAAACAAATTATGAAATTGAAGAATTTGATCAAGCTTATGAACCTCGGTGCGTATGACGTCATTCGGCAGTGAATTTCGTATTTCGAATGGGAATTTTCGCAAAGCATTCAAGTATTTTTCTTCTCATTGTACATTCCTATTGACAATAGTAATTATTCTGACCTATTTTGCAACTTACGTTATGTAAGCTGCTAGTTATTGCAATAAAGATTTTATTATTGATTTTCAAAAATCTTTCTTTTTATAACTTCAATTTTTATATCGAAAATATTGGTATTTTCCACTCTAAATGGCCATTTTTATATTTGGAGTATATTCATAATTAATATGAAAAAAGAATTTCTTCATATCGCTGTGGCAAGCAATAGGTACTATTTTTTCGACTATATCCTAGCTTGCTACCGAAATCTTGTAAAAATAAATTTTGTGATACCAAACTTTACAGCCAATTTCGCAACCAATAGTTTCTCCGCATGTGTCAGAATATTTTTTAAATCTGAAAATGTTGTACCGAAGAAGAAAACTGTATTAAAGAAGATAACAGTATTAAAGTATAAAGCGGACGTTATTCGCTATGTTTATTTATAATAATTGTCTGAATTAATAATATGATAAAATATAAAACATCATTATAAAATAATTTCCAATAATTTCACTTTGTAAAATGTATTTATTACCATCTGTGGCATAACTACTGTAAAGCGATACCTCGTTTTGCCAGGGGGGGGGGGGTCTTTTAGATTGAGTGGCAAAAATACTACACTATTAATATTTCTATACTATAGAAAATTATTTCACTACCAAGTAATTTATGATTCGGTCTCCTTTTTTAATTTGAAACGGACTTCCTAAAAAATGTTGCGGAGGTGGCCTGCGCGTTTCTAGTTATGCCACTGAACTTGTTTACTTAGCATTTTAAAAGTTCTACTGTTCTTTTTAAATAGTCACTGAAGCTACCTTTCATACCCAGGTGGAAATGTCGTGTGTACCGGAGTTTACTATCTGCACGGTACTAGTCCAGTACAGCCCACTAGCACAGACAGCCAATAGTTTGCCCGGTACTGGCTGAAGGTTGACTATACGACCAGGGAAGTACTATGCCAGTAGTACAAAAGACGAGGTTTAAAAAAAAAAGGTTTGAAGATGATGTTGTGTTTTAAAATGACGATAAACTAAAGATTTAACTACCGTGAAAATATTTCTTATACTTTAAAGTTCCATCTTCATATAAAATTATAATTATTCAGAAAAAATTACATTTTGTGTTATTGTGTAAAGTTGTTGAAGTGGTCCAAAATATAAAAAAATAATAGATGACAGTATATTCATATGTTGAGAAATGTTTTTTATGTACGTGTGAAAAGTTTTTAATACAGTGTAAAACGACGAAAAAAAAATGTCGTGTCGATTGGCTCGGATATAATGATCCGTCTGGATAGTAACATCCCAATGTAAGATGTAATCTTCGTTTTCTAAAATGGGCACTAGAATGTATTTATAGAAAATCTATTGAATTGTCCTAGGTTTGAGAAAATTTATTGATTTATAATCCCCGCCACATCATTATGTCTGTGTGTATATTATCTCTGAGCCATTACGCGACAACCAACAATAATGTGCTCGATGGATTCGTTGCTTTCTCGTCATAATCGGTACCGGTCAACCACGCCTTAATGTAACATGTACTCGCGATAATTTCTGGTGCTGACGACCCTGTCTTGAATCGCAATGATGAATCCTTCTGTTTCTGGAAACAGGATGCCCCTTTTCAGCCCAAGATTGGATGCCTCACTATCTACTTCATGTTGTTCTAACGTTTTGGGGCGATCG
This sequence comes from Andricus grossulariae, assembly GCA_011634705.1. Taxonomy (NCBI): domain Eukaryota; kingdom Metazoa; phylum Arthropoda; class Insecta; order Hymenoptera; family Cynipidae; genus Andricus; species Andricus grossulariae. The sequence continues at coordinate 166,697,653 of JAABKJ010007545.1, forward strand.
CCGTGGATGGCTTTTTGTCTCTATTACGTTTGTAATTCCTCTATGGTTTCTACCCTGATATTCAAGGCCTCCTCTGAGCACAAATTCAATCACGTGTAATCGAGATCCGCGTTCCAAGTGGTGTTGTAAAGCGCAACATTTTGCTTAATTTTAAAATAGTCTCTCAACTGTATAACTTGTAACTTACACCGATTCCTGACATCTACAACGTCGCTACTCCAATTATGTCGGAATAGAACTACCTTTCAATCGCCGAATTACTGTGGTGCATTCGGTGCTTCGTCATTTCTACGCGGATGATTCTGTTTAATTGTTCGAGGTCGGTATTCGACCATTTGATGAGCCCAAAGGAGTATGCGAGGACAGGGATGGCATAGGTGTTAATTCTTCTGATCTTGTTTGCCGAGTTGAGAGAACTCTTCAGGACCAATTGGTTCTTGTGGTAAAGTCACTTGTTAAGCTTTTCTTAACTATCGTACGCTGAATACCCTTAGATTCGATAAGATCCAGGTATTGATATGACTCCCCCTCAGTGATTGCCTCGATGTCATATTCGTTTTCGTTCTCTAGTTCTGCGTACCCTAACTCTCCTCTGGTTAAATGCACTGTTCTGCATTTATTAAGTCTGAACTCCATGTAGATACCATTGGAAATCTGCTTTGTAACATCGATCACTTGCTGTAGTTTGTGGACTGAACTAGCGTATAGCTTTAGATCATCCATGTATAGAAGATGGACCAGTTGATGACCATCCTCATTATCATGTATTTTGAGCCAATGAGACATGCTATTTAGTGTTTTGGTAAATAGGTTCCACGCTAAACAGAAACATAATGCACTTAAGAAGTCTTCTTGAAAGAGACCTATCATAATGGGTATTGTTCTAGATATCCTTGGTTGTCCTTGATAAAAATACTTGATTATTGTACCCCAAAGCATCATCGCACGAATTAGAAAGTCAATGTTACTTGGGCAGATTTTGCAAATTTTTGAGACTTCAAGCTAATAGTCATGTGGTACGGAAGGAAACGCTTGTACTCAATGTATGCCACGTGCAAGTTTCTTTGATGTTTATAAGCTTGCTTCAGGCAACAGCGTCTATGGTGACTAGATGTTTACTGCCTGGCGAGTTTTTACAACATCCTTTTTGAGTTATATGGAAGGTGCGTTCCAAGTTTTTTTAACGTCCGGGAAGTAATTAATAAAAAATTTCGAATCCAAAATTAAAAAAAAATTCATTTCTTCACGACTCTTCCAGACTATATTAATAAGGTTAGTAATTATAACGCTACGCTTCGATAGCGAATCGCTATACTCATCACGCGATTATCTATAAATGGTTATAATTATCGTTAAAACCAACAACGCATTTGAATCTAGTTTTATTTGTAAATACTATGTTACATTATTTGTTTTTAAAAACGATAATTGTGAAATAATTTTTTGTAATATTCTTGTATAACTGTTCTGAAAGTATTTCAAAAATTCTGTTGTATGCTGGTATATAATAATCTGAATCTCTAATTTTATTCATACTATTGTTTTCTTCTTTCTTCATAAATATGATTTCAGCAAAGAATCTTTCGCACTTAATTAAGTTAACTAGGCAAAGGTTAACTGGATACCTTAGATCAATGCAACGTGGTTTATTAACTTAAATGCCGATGTGGAAAAAACATATGTAGGACAGACAAAATGTCCGTTACATATAAGAAGAGAAGGACATCGTAACAATATCAGATACAATCCAAAATAGCACAAAATAATTGTAAAACATTTAATTAAATTCCATAATAGTGATACTTTTTATATCGACTGGGATAATATTGAAATATTACAACAAGATTCTAATCACTACAAAAGATGCTTTGCTGCAATCATATTTATTACAAAAAAATAAAACAATAGTATACATAAAATGAAAGACTTAGATAATTATAATCCAGCAAACAACAGAATTTTTGAAATTTTTTCCTAACCTTTGAATCAAAAATATTACAAAAAATTATTTCACAATTATCGTTTTTGAGAACAAATCATGTTTTTCAACATCTAAAAACATCACACCATTGGTTCTGAATCTCAAAAACAATTCAAAAAATCTTTGCTCTTGTCATATCACATAAACATCTATATCTCTCTACGTTACAATTGTGTTTACTTCCTAGTCTTCAATGTGTATAACGAATGTCAGTGCTGGACAATTCTGAGCGCAAGTCATTTGTACTTGCGCTGATACAAATTTGGTTTCGAAATTCATCTCAGCAAGATTAGGTAGTTACAGCGTTTGTTTTAAAATTTGAATACTATAACTTTACACCATAAAAAACAATATAAAAAATCAAAAAATCATGATTAGAAATCTAAAGCACATAATGTTATTGAAACTCATCCTAACCTCGAAATTAAAGTAATATAGTATTTACAAATAAAACTATATATAAATTGAAAAATGTTCTTATAATAATTATTATCGTATATTCCATTCTAGTTCCAACACTGACAATCGAATTTTACAAATATTTACTAATTTCGCATCATACATGTTTTTAATCCTCTTCGACTCCAAAATTGCAACTAACAACTAGGTAAGAAGATCACCTAATACTTCTATATTATTCATATGCGTTGTTAGTTTTAACGACAATTGCAAATATTTATAGATAATCGCCTGATGAGGATAGCGGTCGGCTATCGAAACGTACCGTTATAAATACTAACCTTATTAATAAAGTCTGGAGGAGTTCTGTAAGGATGTCATTATCGTCGCAGTGAGAATAAACCTTATGTGCAATTATAGCTGTCAGGTATTTATAAATTATTGAAAGACATGCTATCGGTCGAAAATCAGATAGGTTTTGAGCATTCGGTTTTAGGTAACATATATGTGGTACCTTTGAGCATGAAGCCTGGCATTAGATCTAGGTGTTCGATGATCTTCTGAAAACACCTTGTGAATGCAGGGTTTGCACTCGGCAGGCACTTGTAAGAAAAATTGTGCGCCATGCCCAGGTCTGAAGGTTTCCAGTTACTTGACCTATTTAAAACTGTTGAAACATCTGAATCTGTAATGTTGTTTGCTCCATTTCAGTGTTTCCGCTTGCTCTTGCTTTTTCTAGTTCGAACGACGCAGCGTCGATATTGCTTATTTTTGTTTTTCTCCAAACACCCGACCAGTAGTTATGGTCATGTCGCGATTGATGATTTTAGTAACATGGTGTATCAGCTTTTTGGTTCTATTTCGTTTCTTATATTGAATCAATCGATGCAATTTGCACCTTACTTTGCTGACATCTATATTCAACCTGATCTTCCACGGTGGATCTTGAGCTCTACCTGTGGCAAAGACTGCATTTGTAGGCCTTGTTCTGCAGCCCAACGTTCTGACGGCTGCCACAGCTGCACAATGCACAAGACTTTGCACCTCTAACGCAGTTAGTATTTTGTTCGAATGCATGGATAAAATCTTGCTGTTCAGGCATTCTATTAGTGCAGGCAGATCCTTTGTGATGTTCATCTTGAGCAGATAGTACCCTTGTGTTGGTTCTACATATCCGAAATCTACTAAAGCAAGACCAAAATTCTTTTCAAGGTGCTGTAGTTTTTCTGGCATTTCGCTGTTTACATCAACGTTATTAATATCCGGATGCGGTTCTAGTGGATCCGCTACTTGATGTGCATTGTCCCTAGCACCTATTCCATCAACTACAATCAGGTCTTCGTTGTCCACATCTTCCAACGGGAGTTCAGCAATAGGAAGCTGCTGTTCTACTTCTATTTTAATAGCAGCTATTTCAACAGCCGAAAGCAATCTGTTCACAGATATTGAGAGTTTTAGGCCTGCTGAATTCTGCTTATTTATTCTAGCTACACGCTGCCCACTTTTCTCTACCAACAAATAAAAGCGCATCACACCTCTGTTCATATGATATGTACATTTTAATTGTCTCCTTGATTGCTGAAACTTTTCTCCTGTCTCTGGTTGAATGAGGCAATCTACCTCTGGAAAATATGGCAGGACTGGATCAGCATCAGGTTGAGCAAGAACATCAACTGCTACTGCTTTATTGTCTGATGCAGCTTCCTTGAACTAATGTTCATTGTTGACGTTTTTACACGCCAAATCAACCTGCCGTTTAATCTCCGTTGCTCGATCTTCTCAGATAAGAAGACTAGCCCTGATGTTCTTCATCTTACTGATAATTTTTCGCACTGAAACTTCCTGTATTTTAAGATACTTTGCAGCAAACTTCGTCCTGAAGTTGTATCTCTTTTTGCTTTTGGCTTCACATATCACACTTTCATAATAGAGACGCACCAATTCCTCTTTCATTCAGTTATCCTACTTGATGCGCTCCCACGGTATTTCTGTTGAGGTGGTTGGCTGAAAATTTCTAACGCTAACCAAAGCATCCTCAGCAGGCACAGGTGATTTTCCACTATTAACCGCTTGTCGCAGATGTTCTTACTGGCCGGTTGTTTGATTAGTGAAATCTGCCTGATCATCTCGTAGCTCACAATTACTACCGTCTCGCATGCTATGGCCCGCAGCGGTGGCTCCAGGGGCGCCCCGACTATCCTCGGTGAGCGGAAAGCGGTTCAAAATATTTGAAAGACTCTTCATGTTTTTGATGGGTTTTGGTGTTCCTCTTAGACCCTTTCCTCTTCATTCTCTTCCTATCTGACATGGGAAACCCTATCAGTAGCAATGCTAGAACCAACATAATAATAATTATTATTATACCACAAAGTTAAATCCCTTTCGGGGTGAGCGTGACTCTCTCGGTTCTAGCCGGGGATCAGGGAGTTCACTTGAGAAAAGTGGAAAAGGGAAGTGTACAAGGCGGTATAAGGGGTGTGGGGATATAGATTTTTAGATAAATTTAGAATTCCCGTATTGTTTATTCAAATAAAACGTTCGCTCCGCAACACTGTTCCGACTGAATCGGGGTTATTAGTATCTGAGGTATTTTCGCCACACTTTTCTGTCCTGGCATACCTCTTTAGCCTCTTTTACGGCCATACATTTTCTTATACATGCTGTTGTGTTTTTGTGACTTTTTATATCTTTTAGTTTTAGGGTCCCATTCACACATTCCCACCATTCTTTCCTCAGTCTGCTTCCGGGTACGCTACTATTTACTTTACCTACATATACTTGTTTAGTCATTTGTTTCTCCTTGATTTACTCAACATGCCTAAACATCTCAACAAAATTCTTTCACTCTTGTTAAACAGTGTCTCCTGTACACAACATTCTTTGAGAATCATCTTATTACTGACTTTGTCCATTAACGTTTTACCGCACACATTGCGCAGGCATTGCTTGCCAGCCGCGTTATCTTTATTCTTATCTGTTTCTTGGTAGGTCCAGGTATCGCTACTGTACATCACAGTGGGTGCAAGTAAAAAATTATACTTTGCAATATTAGCTTTATTTTGTATATTTTTACTTCTGAAAGTGGCTCCTACCCTGCTAATAACAACCTTATGATCTGCAAGCACTCAACCACGCACCTTCACTGTCCCGAGACGCACACGTTTTTCGCTGGGGAGAGTCATTCTGAGACACTTAACAATGAATAAAATAAACAACAAAGAGTTCATAACGCATCCTTGGCGAACACCTTGACCAATATTGAAACAGTCACTCAGTTGCCCATTTATTCTCACACTCCCTTTGCTACCTGCATATATTGTTTTCATTGCTTTTAGGAGCCAACGATTGAATCTATACACTTTCAGGACTTCCACAAGCTTACTTCTATCCTCCTTATGAAACGCTTTTTCCAGATTAACAAATGCACGAAAAACTGTTTTGTTTACCCTCAAACTTATTTCTGTGATTTGTCTCAAGCTAAAGATCTGATCCGCAAATTATCTTCCTGGTACAAATTCACACTGGAATTCCAGAGACTTAAAAGTCGTTGGTTTTCGACGGCGGTTGAAGACAAGTCCAGGTGTATCGGGCACGCTGGCCGAAATGCAACATCCCTGAGTTAACCCTATTTTCCAAGATTGCGCGCGCTGCAACTGAAAAAGAGTAAAATTCAGTGACATATGTCCAATCTTCATACTTTTCACAGTAAATGGGTGACCGTTCAATATTAGATATTCAACAAAATGTGAATTTTTCATAAAAGTGAATAAACCTTTTGTAAACTCTGAATCACTATTTAAATATGGAACAAATGTCCGCTTCAGAGCCTATGAGTGGCCAAAAAGATTCGATCAAAGAAGTTATCCATGTTCGAGGAAATGAATGTGAAAGTTGACAATCTGAAAGTGACACTAACTTGAATTAGGAGCAGACTTGACTGCAGATTGCGATAAAAAATTCAATTTTCAGTTTAAAAATAATATAAAATCACGCTTCCGGGATATTAAGTTTCTGAATAAAGTTATGTATTTAATCTCTCCCTTTTACGGGTTTGAGTGCCTCCGCTCTCTTTACAATCACGTACATAAGTGCCTTAATCTACTTATTCTAACTTAAAAATAAAGCTTTAATTCTAACTTCTTGGCTATTGACTACTATTTGCAGACTATATGCGCACGAGCGATCTTCCAGGGCTTCATTACCTCTTACCATCTTTTACATTCATTGTTTTCTCGACTTTCTAATTTACTTCTCTGATCTAATTTTTCTTTTCTTAGTATTATCTAGCTTCCCATACCTTGTTTTCCCTCAGTTCTTCAAGTCACTTTATTCGTCCCACTCCCTGACTATTTCCATCTATAATGCCTCACACAATCATTCACACTTCTGTATTCCTCTTCCTCTCCAGTACATACTTCTAATACATGGGTTCAAGATTCCACTACATAACCGCATATTCTACATAATATCTGCTGTTTCTCTATTCAGTATCGACATGATCTCACTGTCTCTCCCATTCTGAATCGCACCATCCTATTCCAATTACTCTCTTTTTTCAACATTTTTAGGTATTATGGTTTCACCAGTTAACTCACCCATCGTATACCATTCGTTTTATTTTGATTCCATGATTTCCCTCCATCTCTCCTCTCTCTGCCTCACTAACATCTCGAATTTTATATGCTGCTTATCTATACTCTCTTGCTGGATACCACATTCTTTCCTCATTTCTTGTCTCTCACCCTCCCACCTTGAACCTTACGTATTGCCTCTCCTCTCTCTATTCCGGATCTCACTCAGGCATGCTTGTGTAATTTTGCTCCCCTCCCCCCCTCTCAGCTTCTCTTCAAACTTCAAAGCTCTCCTAAGTCGCCTTACTATAAATTTCTCTCTTCCTAGTCCCTCTTTCAACATATATCCTCGGCAGCTCCAACTCACCCCCATGAGCCACCTCAATTATACTCTTATCCTCCAGTCGTCCTTGAATCTTCTTTTCCCTATGCCATCCCCGGCTTCAAACTAGAACCCAAAGTAACAGAACTCTTCCACTAGTTCCACCATTTCTCCGTTAATCTTCCATTTGCATTCTACTGTACATCTTTTATTCCTGATGCACATTATCTTGGTCTAACTAAACAATAGCGGGCTCGACAGATAACCATGCCTGAATTCTCTTCTTGTCCAGAATTCTTCTCCTTTCTCATTTCCTATCATCACTCTGAACCTAGTTTCCACCAAGATATTTTTTATTATTTCAATCAGCCCTTCATCTACTCCCCTCTATTTCATAGCTTATCACAGCACCCTTATGTTCACTGAATTAAACGTCGCGTCGGCTTGCTTCTGGAGTTACTATTGTCACCGAAAGGGAACTTTTTTCTACCACTTATCCCGCCGTATCGCCCATGTGCCAACACTGATTAAAGTCTAAAATATTCAAAGTGAATTATTGAATATTTTAGAATTTCGAAAAATATATAGCGTTAGAGAATGTTGAAAGACTGTCTCCGAATTTTTTCACATTTTTCCTAACTTCGAATGCTTTCTGGAAACAGGTTGTGATCAAAAGAAGTAAGGGGCCTCGACTTGCGGCCCCGATTTGGTTTCTTTTTTTCCTCCCCAATTTTCTATCAACTAGATAGCTTAAGATGTAAATGTTATCTTTTGTTTCTATTCCTTTCCTAAAGCCCATCTGGTTGTGTATAATACTTCCTTTATCTTCTGACCGTCTTTCTAACTTGTTCTTGAGAACTTCCGCATAGATTTTATAACCCACGAACATGAATGTTATTCCTCTAAATTCATCTACCTTTGTAACCTTTTCTTTCTTTATTAGCGGTCACGCTAGTTCTATTTCCCCTTTTACTTCTGTCCGCCTTATCCTTCGTTCTTCATCCACCAACATTCCTTTGTAGTACTCTGTCTACTCACTCATTTTTATTTTCATATTCACGCCCTTTATTTCTTCTCTTTCTCTATTCATCACCTCCCATCACCCCTTACTTTAATGTTTTCTGTACCTTCTCCACGTACCTTTCTCTCTCCTTCTGCCTTTTTTCGTTCAACTTTCTCTCATAATCTAGTTTTTTCTATTGTACTCTCTTTTATCAATCTCACCCATTCCACCTTTCCTTTTGGTGTTACCTCTTCCCTCATCTTTTCAAGTACCCCTTTCATTATGTCCATAATCTTGTCTACCCCTTCCTCTTGCATACATCTTAACTTCACCTTCTTTATTTTTTCTCTGAATTCTCTTAATTTATCTCCTCCCCAGCCGCCCATGTCTACCTTCCTTTCATTTCCTACTTCCTTCTTCTCTCTAGCACACTTAGGACTTCCACCTCTCAACGTAGTCATTACCGGAAAGTGCTAAGAGCTTATCGCATTACCCACTTTCATTCCAACCATCAGCTTTCTTATTATTTCTTCTGCTAGAATGTAGTCTATCATGATTTCCCCTTTACCTATGAAAGTTATTTTGCCATCCTCGTTTCGCTTTGTATTGGAATTACAGATAAACCACCCTTCATCTACTATGATCTTCAGCAGTATCCGACTCTGCCGATCTGTTTCTCTATGTTTCGAATTCCTTATGAATACATTTTTCTCTTTATCCTATACCTTTCCCCCTTGATCCCCAGTCCAAGCATTCAGGTGACCCCATATCAACACCAGCCCCTCCTCTTTCTCCTCTATCCATCTCCGTATAACTTTCCGTCCCTCCTGTTCTCCTTTTCTCCTACAAACGCTTACAAACGCATACTAACGCTACCCTTACTTTTCCTACTTCGATTCTCTTTATCATTACTCCATCCTTTGTTTTGCTATCTTCCTCTGTCCTGTATTCTATTGTCAGAACCCTTCTTACGCCTGTAACAATGCAGCCCATCCATCTCCCTTTCACGTGTTCCTTTCTTGGTTCTTGCATCTTCCATACATATAATTTCGGCAACAATCTTTCTATGTGCTTCCAATCTTTCTGACCAACCCAACTTTCACTTATCATTATTACATCCCCCCCCCCACCAAGGAACCCTTATCCTTGTTTTTTAAACCTAAACATTTCAAAACGCCACATTCACGTCTCTATCATCTTCTGTCGCACCTTCCGTCCTTGTCTTCAGCCCTTTTTGTCTTTTGTAAACCCGGATGCTTTCCCTTCCTTCTCATTTCCCTGTTATTTGTGCTTCTGCCTTCCTTGCCTTGTTTGCCAAGCTCTCAATTCTTCTAGTTCTTCATAACAGATCCACATCTCTCCGTTTACACAAATCCTATCTCTCCCTGTTATGACTCTGCTGCATATCCTTCTTTCCGCCCATGCCCTCCGCTTTTTGAACATCATCTTTTTCCCCATTATTGCAAACCTATCCTCCTCAATCCCTAATGTCACCAGCAGCATGATTTCCCTCTCTTCCTTCATTCTTCTTACTCTCCTCACCTCTTCCACTCTCACTTGTGCTCCTATATCTCTCATCAGATTTTTAACCTCTTCCTCTCCAGTTTTACAATTCACCTTCAGGCCCTTGATCATTAAACTCTTTTTCCTCTTAGTTCTTTGCCCTCCTTCTATTCGTATTTCGATCTGTGGTTATCTCCTACGTAGTCTCTCATTCTCTACATGTATGCTCATCTAGGAGTTATATCAGGTGTTACGCGCGGAGAGGGGGGGCTAGCGACACGCTATGACCCCTATTTGAAAAATCAAAGTTTAAATTACATGACCTTGAAGATCTCCAAATGCGCTGATATCTGCCATCAAGAAAAAAATTTGCGCTACATTGATAACCGAGTTATCAGCAATCGAAATGGGGGGGGGGACTAGAGCGAGTTTTCTAAAATAAATTTTTTTTTAAATTCATCATAGCTATCCGTCATAACTTAAATGCGCTAAAATGCGCCACCACTAAAAATTGTTGAGCTAGCTAATTAACAAAGATATCATTTGGGTGCAGTGGAACGCAGGTGTTAAATCTTCGACAGTGATAAGCAATTTAAAATGACGAATATTGAGTTATTTGTTTTTGAATGCGTTCATATGCGCCACAAAAATGTTTTGCAAACTTTAAAAACTGTCCACGATATAAAGGTTTTAACACTTTACAAAGTGATGACCAACAAAAACAAAATCGTTTAATCATCAAACTTTTTTCAGCCCGCCTGGAAGAACGTCAAATGCGCTTATAAGCGCCACAAAATTTTATTGCACATCTGCAAAATTGTCCAAGAAATGAAGCTCATAACATTTTGGGAAGTGATGACCATCAAAATATAAATTTTTAATCCGCAGTGATGAAGGGACTTTCGTATGGGGTTCCAAATGCGCTCATATGCATCATACAAATTTTCTACATATCTTGAAAATTGCCCAAAGATATGGAGGTCATAACATTTTTCCAATTGATGACCAACAAATTAAAAACTTTTTAACCCTCAGTGATGAAGGGGTCTTCGCGTGGGATTTCAAATGCGCTCATATGCACCATACAAGTTTTCTACATATCTTGAAAATTGCTCAAAGATATGGAGGTCATAACATTTTGCCAATTGATGACCAACAAAATAAAACATTTTTAATCCGCAGTGACGATGATACATTCGTATGGGGTTTCAAATGCACTCATATGCGCCATGAAAATTTTCTGCATATTTTGAAAATTGCCTAAGGTATGGAAATTATAATATTTTTTTAATTGATGACCAACAAAATAAAAATTTCTTGATTTGCAGTGAATAAGGGATTTTCGTGCGGGATTTTAAATGTGCTCATATGCACAAAAACATTTTTCGCTATATCAGCAAAATTGTCCAAGATATGAAGGCCATAACATTTTGCAAAGTGATGGTCAACAAAATAAAAAGTTTTCAATTCGTAGTGATGAAGGGGTTTTCGTATAGGGTTGAAATCCCCTACGAAAATATGCTCATATGCACCATAAAATTTTTTTACATATCTTGAAAATTGCCCAAGATATGAAGGCGGGCTTTTTGAATAGAATTTCAAATGCGCTTATATGCACCACTTTCAAAGTTAACAAAAAACCATAATCAACCCCTTCATTACCACTTGTCATCGATCCACGCCACGCTGATATCACCAAATATCTCTAATTGCAATCTAAAAGTTGACAAAGAGCTTTCCGGATAAGATTTTTAATGCGCTCATATGCGCCACTTCAAAGTTAACAAAAAACCATAAGCGTAAGACAACAAAGGTGAAATACTATATGATACAGACGGGATAGTAGACGCTTTAAGAGACTCTTTTAAAGAATTATTAGGAGGTGCAGATATAGGGCAACAGAGCTGCGAGATGGAAAATAATATGTTAGAAAACCTAATTGAAAATGTCTGCGTCACTGAGGTTATTGATATAATTAAGAGTTTAAAGAATGGTAAGGCTACTGGTGTAGACAGTATTAGTGCTGAAATGCTTAAATACGGTGGCGAGTACATACCTCACAGGGTGTGCGAATTGATTAATTTATGTATCGAGACGGGACAAGTCCCAGACGATTGGAGAACAGCGATTATCGTACCAATATACAAAAGAAAGGGAGATACGTAAAAGCAACTGCAATAATTACAGAGGTATCAGCTTACTAAGTACCGTAAGTAAAGTATACTCAAAAATACTTATTCGTAGGGTGATGGAAATCACAGAAGAAAAGATATGGGAAGTCCAAAGTAGATTTATGCCAGGAAGATCATGTACAGATCAGATATTTAGCTTGAGACAGATCACAGAAAAAATCTTAAGAGTAGGAAAGAAAGTCTTCCGTGCATTTTTTGACCTAGAAAAAGCATTTAAGAAGGTAAATAAAAGTAAACTTTGGGAAGTCCTTAAGAAGTACGGAGTCCATTGATGGCTCCTACAAGCAATACAAACAATATATGCAGGTAGTAAAGTGAGTGTAAGGGTTAATGGAAAGATGAGTAACTGGTTCGATATTACACAGGGTGCTAGATAAGGATGCGTTATGTCCTCATAGATATTTATCATATTTATGGACAAGTGTATAAGAATGGCTCTCTTCGTCGAAGAAGGTGTAGATAAACTTAATACAAGCATGAAGAACATTGGCCTCAAACTTAACGTGCATAAAACAAAGGTAATGGTGTTTGAAGGTAAAAGTGAGAAAACAATATGCAACATTGTCCTGAATGGTGAGAGATCAGAGCAAGTTGACAAATACATATGTCTGGGTAGCTTATTCACTAGCGACGGAAAAATAGATGGGGAGTTAGATAGGCGCATGCTTGAGGGTAAGAATGCTATCGGTAGAGCAGGGTCCATTCTCAGAAATGAAAACAAATAAAAATAAAAAAAATGAAATGACCGTATATAAATATCTAATTTTACCGGCTGTACTATACGGTAGCGAGACATGGACATGTCAAGAAAAGCACAAGAGTAAAATCAACGCGATTCGCATGAAACCTCTGCGTACAATATGCGGGAAAACACTGATGGACGAAGTCCGAAACGAGATAATCCTCAAAGAATGTGGTACAGGGGAGACACTAGCATTTTCTTCTGATAATAGCCTTTTTCTCAAAATATGATACTCCTTTACTTCTTCTTTATGGTGAATAATTTCTTGATATTCTACTTGCTGCAAGTCGCTTTCGTAACATTTATTGCAAACGTCAGTACGTGGCCTTTTAAACCTAGAATTAAATTTACGATTAAAGAATTTACAGTAAGTAGATTCTTCTAAAGGAACGCTAAGATGCCCTGTCATTATTTCGTAGTAATCTAAAAACTGTTTATACAATATTGAAAGATTTAACCCCGATTTCAGAAAATATTTTAAGGAGGATGACTCTCTGGTGTAATGGGATTCTTCGTGTGGTATACTGTCACAGTGCAGTCTAAGTAAAATTTTCATTTCCTCCGATAATTTAATTATTCGATTTTTGTGCTTTCCTCTCAAATCATTAAAACTTTCATTACCTAGTAATTTCTTTTGGGCGGTTTCCAATCGCTTTCTACTCAGACTGAGAACCTTACACATGAATGTTTTACAAACCGGGATATATTTCTCATCAGTTGGAAAAAAATAATCCCATTTAATAAATCTTTGGCGTACGACACTACCGAATCCAGCAGGATCTTTGCACCTCATCGTCGAAGAAAGAAGGAGATTTTGCTTGTGGTAATCTTGCAATTCCCAAAACTTTTTGTTTAACCTTTGCTGCAGTGTTTCTGAGCCTATACTCCCGCAATTTTGTTTACAACAGATCTGATTGGGTTTTAGTTCTCTGCTTGGAACAATTTTATGTGAACAACTTGAAATATACTCTAGGCCCTGAAATACAGAGAAAAATTCGCATGTGCTTTATTGTAAAATAACATTACAATATTTCAGACACCCTTCACTTTCAAAATTTCAGAAATTAATTCTTGCCCACTCTGCGTGGAAGAATCTACTTTTCGCGTATTTCTAATATATTTTACTTGCGATATATTTTTCCAAGAAATAATATAATATTCCAATTTAAAAAAGGCTAATTTCTTTCCTTCTCCAAACGAGTTTTAGTTTACTAGGATATTTCTAATTTAAAATACAACAATTTAGTTCCTAAAGTTTAAATATAATATTGAGACTCCTAAAGCTTTTGGTACTTTGAAGTGTTTTTGTAATAATTTCTAAACATATTTTACAAAATCGCACTGTTTGGTTTTATTTTTTCAGTTTTGTAAAAAGCGCTTTCAAAAATAGTTGGACCAAAAATAGAATATTTATCCAATAAATATTTTTACCTACGATTCACATTTTTCCTCCGCACAATAATAATGTATCTATTTACTAATGTCATCATTAACATTACTCCGATAATTAAAAATATATTTAAAAAATTTTTCAACCCATTTTCCAAGTATTTTAAGTAAGAATTGATTGATTAATTTATTATTACGTACCGCATTTCCGCTACATTTTAGAATATTTCTTTCCCACAAACTTTCATGCTTCGTTCGTTTTCTACCATTCGTAGGTTTCAAAATATTTTCCATTTTTTAATTGGAACACTTCACTATATTTATATAATAGAACTTTGTATAGCTATTAGAATAATTTAGTCGAACAACATTTATATATCACATAATATTTCAACGATCTGCTCTTCCAATCGAAAGAGACTAAACTAAACTGATATATTTTATTTTTGGTAAAGAAGCAACCCACAAGCCTATATAAGTATATTTACAAATAGAGGTCAGACGGAGGACACGCCGAATACAACAAAAAAATGTAGAGAGATTCTTTATTTTTAAGACTTTTACGAAGTTCATGTTCCTAGAAGTGGCACGATTAAAATATTTTTATCAGAGAAGAATAACTATTTATTATAAACCATGATTTTCCATATTATTTGCATTCTAATTACAAAATCTCGTCGGGCTGTGAGGCACAGTTCCACTTAACGCTGGGGTAGTAGTTTACCTGCCGGACTGTAGTCTGCGCGGAGTAAATTCCATCGCGCCACAAATTAAAAAATCAACAGTTTGTTAACTACTATTTAAATTGAGCTAAAACTTTCCAGAAAACTTCCTTGCACCTTTCTGAACAACTTTCTCACTGACAGTTTTCGCTAGCTCAAAATTCGCTCGACTCCCGAAACGCTAGAAGTTGTTTGTGCACGAATTAGGCAACGTCTTAGAAAAAAATTATTATCAATTTTTTAAATAAACATTCTGAACTTTTTCTAACGTCATCAGTCGCAGGACATGACAATGCATATTTCTGATGAGCTTTATTACAAAATATCGAAAACCTCCCATTTCGTGGCGAGTTTAAGTGAAAAAAAATCAAAATATTTTGATCAAAGAAAAAAACAGTTTTTCGTAAATAATTCGAAAAATAAAAAAGCTACAACTTTTTTTTTAGGAGAAAAAGATGCGAAATTGAATTTTCACTCAGGATATTAATTTCAAAAATTAAAAATTGAATACTTTATTTTCAAGTGCTCAGGGGCCTCCCCACTCCAGAAAAATAATTCTATATCTCCTTTTTGCATCCGGCGCCTCAATTACGAGGATTGCCTCCGAGGCAAAGAAATTTTCAAGTACCAGCCCCGAACAGTCGTCCACAAGACCGATCGCAGCTGAACGACGATTACTTCACCTTACAGAAAAAAGAGAGACAGGAATACAACCAACACCCCGAAGCAGAACATTACAACCAATACCTAGAGAACGACGAACGTGGGTTGTGTTGCGATGTGCGGTTGGGTTTTTTAAAAATAAATCATCTTTAATGGTCAAATTAAAAAATTTCATATATTTTTTATTATTTATCAATTGTATAAACAATTTTTATTTGTTTCCACAAATTTTTATCACATTTTATTGTAAATTATTGACAATCTTAGAATGACATGAACTACTCAAGCAATATAAAAAATAAATCTGGTCGATTCAATGTGCTGTTACTTGTTTACATAACTGTTTATTATTGAAATGTAAATTTTTACTAGAATAAGGCAGAGAGAAATGTATTTTTTGTCTTCAAAATTGTCAAGAAATTCCATCGAATTCTAGTATGCTTTGTATTTTTATTAATAACCCGCAATTTTTCAACAATTTACATTTGTTTAAACAATTTTTTGAGCGACAAAATATACAAAATTGACACCTTTCCTGAGTAAAATGAACTAAACTAGTTTAAATCGAAAGTCAGCACGATCGATTAACTTTGTTTTTAATTGTTTATGTAACGCAGGCATAATTTATGCGTTTTATAAGACTCTTGTTAGTTTTGAAAGTAGCCATTTACACAACAGGGGGGACTACAGCAAATGCGCATGTGCGCAGTACAATTATAAATCCATAATACTCTTAGGGACGATTCAACCATCTCTGATTAAATCCATGGTAAACTAATAACAGTTATTTTTTAATCAAGGAATTAATCGTGATTAACTTGCGAAACGTTCCACCATACATTTTTAACCTCTGGTTAGCTAACCGTATACTCTGTTCGCAATAAAGTCTAGTTTCTGCGTATTTCTGTTATAACGGCGATTCTGATTGGCTGAGTCACGAAACTTATGTTCGCGCGCCATCTCTGGCGAGCCAAACCAAATAGGCCCCTGACGTCGCAAATTACGCGCTGTTTACTTGCACTGCCGAAGCGTCTCCAACATAACAATAATCAGAGCAATTAAGTGAAGCGGTATTTTCTGAAGCGAAAAGAAAAGGAAAAATAATATTTTGAGAACACATTTCATTTTGAGCCATATTTCACAATATATACTGTCGCACTGCACTTTAACTAAACTTAAAGTTTATGTTAAGCCCCGTTAATGGCTGGTTAAATCGCTAACCGGCCAAAAATGGCCGATTAAGTTAAACAGCGATTAGGCTACATTAACCATGATTTAAAAGATAGTGGAACGCAAATTACTGATTAAATAAAGGTAATCAAGGATTACAATTTAATCACAGTTGATGGAATCAGCCCTTAGGAGTATTATAGCTCATAATCGTACTCCGCACATACGCATTTCCTGTCGCCCGTGTACGATTATCGCCGTGTAAGTCTAACCTCAAATGTCAGATTTGTTATAGTTTAAATGTAACTTTCGACCGGAATAAGGCAGAAAAATGAAGTTTGTTAAAACAGATTTTTCATCAAACTCCATTGAATTCTGGTACGTCTCGCAGTTTCAACACCTATATCATTTTTAATTAATTTCCACTTGTTTGAACAATTTTCTGTTGATGAAATGTCAAAAATTGACACCTACAGGTATTGATTAATTTGAATTTTAACTGCTTGGTTCAATTCATTCAGAAAAAGTATAAACATTGCCCTTTTTAAAGAGAAAAGTGTTTGAGCAAATAAATATTGTTTAAACAATTATGAGAGAGAGGGAAGGGAGAGAAGAGAAAGGGGGAGGGAAAGAATAATTGTTCTTCAAATAATACAAATAAATAATAACAAATTGTCAGGAACACATACGGTTAACTAAAACAACCTTCCACCCCCATCACCCCATCTTTGTTCCTTCATCGTCCTTTTTATACTACAAGGAAAACATTTTTAAAGGTCAATTTAGAGGTCAACAGGGAAAAATTTAAAGGATGGTAAGAGCAAACGATAACAAAACATTTATATTAACATTACAGAAAAATGTATTTCTTCTTCAAAAATAACTCTTAACCAGTTTCTTGACCTAAGTATTTCTGCTATATGGTGTATGTTTTGATTGATCCTCAATACTGCTCCTAGAATTTCTACGTAAAAATGTCCAAATAAGAACATTTAAAATAAATGCGCCACTTCACTTAAAATATACGGAAAACTAATCAAATCGCAAAAAACAAGACAAATCACATATTGCGACACTAGTAATTCACTAAAGAAATAGTGCATATTTCACTCGGAACATTCAGAGAATGTGAAGAAGGAAATAACTTGTTTAATTTTGACAATTTTTACGTTTCGTCCCTTTTTGTTGCATAATAAGGTTTAGTTAGAAATTATGTCATCTTATAATATTTTTTGAAAATATAAAAAATAGAGACATAAGGCCCTAGGATTGGTTTCCGATCGGTAGGGTTTGGTTTTTAGTCATATGTTCATCATATTAGATATATTCCAGGTGAAGAAGTTTTAAATTCTCTCACATATTTTTTCAATTTCGAAAAGGCCACAACTACAATGCTTCCTCTTTGAGGAGGCAAAATAATGGTTTTTACATCCAACTTTCTTGGAATAAAAAAAAAGTCTTTATTTCGTCAGAATGTAGGGTGTTAGAGATACTCCCATTACTATAGGGTAAAGCAATCAAAACCATTTTCTTAAGATTACAACTAAATTCTGCTGTGCGTAACACAGGAAACATACAACGTGCGAACTAGAAATCCAACCTGCCTTAGTCCAGAAGACCATCGGCTGCAAAAAAGCATACGAAAGAATAAGAAATAAATGATGGAACGTAAATTAAACCAACATACCATTTGGGCTGAAGTCAGCTGTATTGTCTTCGTCATTACTGAATCTCCTCCTTTTACGGCTGACGTTTTTGGAGTTTGTAACGGTATTGTCATCAGACCTGTACAAACAAATTTACATTTACAAGAAAGACTAGCAATATATTAGAAAACTTTTGTATAATTTTTTCTCATTTGAAAGCCAAGCTTTCAAAATTAACAGCAACAAAATTCCAGTCACAATTTGAAAAAATAATCAGCTGGGCATCATGTAGTTCAGACAAAAAAATCAAAATTCAAGCAAAGATATTCGAGGATCGATACTGGCCGAGTTTGCGCAAGAGTTATTAATGTACATTCTTAGGTTTATAACAGCTAGCAACCGCGTACTTTCGGTGTTTGCGCAAAAGTTATAAATGTTTTTTTGGTAGAGATGATGATGGCTTACAAAGTCGCGTGGCAGATCACTCTGCTCTGACAAGTAACCGTTCACCCCTCAGGGATGGTGGTGTAATGTTATATCTTTCCTGAAAGCTCTTGTCGTGAATAACTCAAATATGAAATACTAGCACCAGTTCATTACTCTAGTGTAGCAAAGCATCCCTTCGACTAGACACCCCTTCCACTACTCCTTAACCCCCCTTACCGCACTATGGCGCCTTTCAGCAACAAAGAGATTTTTCCTATTTGGAAGCGACAATTAAATGCATTTGTTGATCATAATTGTTAGTAACAATGAAAAATATTGTCAAATGTCAGTTTGTTCCATCAGAATTTTAATTTAGGGATAAAATGAACAATTATGCAAAAAAATGGATTTTTTCTATCAAAGAGTTGAATGCATTTGTTAATCAGTATTATTTATAACAATGGTAAATATGGTTGATTGTCCATTTCTGTCATGGAATTTCCATTTTGTTCATAAATTTGTTTATAACAATTGAACGCATTGCCGGAACTTCAATTAAGTTATCAGGATTTTTTAATCGATTGTAAATCTATCAGTTTTTTACCTTTTGGAGGTAATATCAATGAATGATATAGAACAGGCAACTCAAACAGGCAGCTTTAATTTGAGAAAAAGAAAGATGAAATCGGATAAAAATTATAGGCTCTGGATCACTTTGAAAACCAATGTTCTAATTCTCCACACTGCGTTGGTACCAGAACATCTTCTTCGTTTACGGGGAAATCGTTCCTTTTACAGGTGGAATACAGAAAGACTACAAAGTGCCACTTCGGATGTGTGTGGTCAGTACTGTATTATGTTTCTTCATTGCATGTGTCATAATTATTCTTTGTCTGACTTTACTAATTTCTTTACGAATAATCTAGAGGAAAATGATAATATCGTCCGCAAATTTTACAAAAAACTCTTAAAGAGAAATAAATGGAATTACCCTTCTTCAATGAGAAACCGACGACTAAGTGGCGGTAAATATTGTAAACAAAATAGTGCTCTTGTATCATGTATACAGACAGTATCATCGAAATTAGCCACACTTTTCTTACTATAAAATTTACGTCGAATGTTATGATTATTATGTGTATTCTATTTTTCTTGTCAAAATATTTTCCTCAATAAATTTAACTAAATTAAAATGAAGTGCGTCAACTCTTCATAGACACACAACCTACGGGCGAGGGGGGTCGGCGCCATAGTACGGTAAGGGGGGTGCAGGAGTAGTGGAAGGGGTGTCTGGTCAAAGTGATGCTTTACTACTCACGTGTCAGATGAGCCCTAATCACCCTGCTATGTTATGATCAGACACTGCCTGTGACCTGAGCAAGCAGATCAGGAATTCGTCCGTCAACGAAGAGTTTCGTAAAGGAAAAAAATGGTAACAGCCTGAATAGTAGCAAAACCCCTTCTCCATAGGCAGCCAATGATTATATAAAAAATCTAAATCGATTGAACAATGGTTAAACATTTCATAATAAACAATAGAGGCCATAGTGGGTTTTTTGCGTTTATTTCGAAAACTGCTCATTTTAATACAATTAGGGTTCTGTCGAAAAATGTGCGGAATTTTTTTCTCTATAAAAAAGTTTATTTTCATTTTTCACATAAAAACAATAGTTTGCTGAGAAAATAGGATTCATTGTTAGTATTTCAAGTTTTTACACCTGTGAAGTACGAGTATAGTTTTCGAGAAAAGAAGTCCTAACTACAGATGTGGTCATGATAAAGGTTTATCTCTCACAGAGCACACGCAGAATTAGGATAAGTCAATTACTTCATTTAATATTGTTTATTTTTTTTACTAACTTCAACGGTCTTTTTTCTTATCATCACTTCCATGCATGAAGTTCATACTTCGTACACAAAATATTTCATATTTCAACAATGCGCCTGCAAATTTTTATAACGTTCAGAACATAATTTCAAATCGTAAAAACGCATTTCAAACAACGATATCTGAATGATTGGAAAACGGAAAATTCTGAATGCTATCCTGGGTACTAATGATGTTTATTACTTCTTTTGTGAAGATTTTACTGACCTTCCCCCTGTCCTGACCTGGGCGGCCGGGGTCCCTTCATCCCAGGCCAGTCCTGTACACATGGTGCCTCATCACAGTGTACAGCAGTAGAAAATAGTGTTCTCATTTCTACTACAATTTTACAAGATTTATTATGAGAGCTATCTATTCGCTTAAAATGCAGTCTGAGGACTACAGATTTTTTACATGTTGTTAATGAGACTCTTTGCAATATCTATACAAAAATCGACATTATTGAGATTTTTTTCTGGATAAAAAAAAAAAAACTTTTGGGATTCGGAGCTGACCGAATCTACTATGAAATACACGGAATTGGTATTTTTCCAGTTATATATAAGTCTGAGAACTTTAGATTTTTTACATGTTGTTAATGAGACTATTTGCATTGTCTGTACAAAAATCGACATTATTGACATTTTTTTTCTGAACCAAAAAAACAACTTTTAGGATGTCGAGATGACGACAATTATGATTTTTTGCGGTTTTTTCAATTAAAATTGTTTCTAATACACAAAATACTACTTTATACTAATAGTCAAATAATTACGTAACTTGTTCAAACAATTAATTATTATTTTGAGCAATTTTCTCTTAGAACAGAGCTAGAAAGTTGCGGCGTTTTCAAACAGTTTCCACTTCTTCTCCGATTTTCAATTACAGTGACGTAATACTTCATTAATGTTAACAAACATCTGTATTTAAATACTTTATTGATATTGTTAATAATATTCTCTCAGAATAATGCTAGACAACTGCAGTTTTTTAAAAAATCTTTAACTTTTTCTCCAATTTTCAATTAGAGTGAGGTAAAGTGGTCACTAATTATTGACCAGTTGAAATTTGACCAAATTAATTGCTTCAATACTTTATTATTATTATTCAATAATGCTAGAAAGATGTGGATTTTCTGAAATTTTCAACTATTTGTCTACTTCTCAACTATTTGTCTAATTAGTTGTTTAAATAATTCATCATTGGTTATAAATATTTTCTCTTACATAAGTGCTAAAAAGGAGCGGCTTTTTCTGAACTATTGAACTTTTTGTCCACTTTTCACTCAGTGAGTTCACATTTAATTCAAGTTAACAATCATGCTTATTTAAAAAAATGATTATTCACTAGAACTATCTTCTCTTAGATAAGTGCTAGAAAGTTTCAATTTTTCCTGAAATGTTTAACCTTCCTTTGATTTTTTAGTGATGGACAATTAATAAATAAACATTCAAGAAATAAATTTATGAAATTTATATCTGACTTTAATCTTCTTCTTACTAGAGATGAAAATCAGAAACAATATTTACTACATGTGGTTTATTTACTTATTTCAGTTAATTACTACAGTTTGTTTAGGGTCTTTTAAAACTTTATACATGCATATTATCATCGACAAGACGTGTTTTCTCCGGGATAGGAGGGAGGGGGGGAGCTACTATTATAATAGGTACAATTCCAAATTTTTCTATTACGCTTTGCAATAAACTTCTTGTTGTAATTCAAAACCAAACTTTTACTAGTCAATCACAGGCCTAGTTCTCCCACCTACTCCTTCATTTTTTTCTTTTGGTAAGATGGATTTTTTGTTTACATTAATTTTTTTAGTATGGGGAAAAGAATAAAAACATTTTACCTACAAAAATACAATACTATTAGAAATGATTTTTGTTGAGGTTTACTTATTATTTGTTCATAACTAAAAAGTAAAAGCGAAATTAAAGATTTCATAAAAACAAAACTTTCTAGCATTACACTGAGAGAAGATAATTATAAACAATAATCAATTATTTAAATGAACATGTTCGTTAACTTGCATTAATTCTTACCTCACTAAGTGAAAAGTGCAAAAAAAGTTTAATAGTTTAGAAAAAACCGCAACTTTTTAATAATTAATAATAATAATAATTTCTTTAAATAATAACTTTTGATGCACTGAATTGATTATTAACTCACTGCAAGTGGAAAGTACACAAATAGTTAAAAATTTCAGAAAAAACCGAAACTTTCTAGCATTATTCAATAATAATAAATTGTTTGAAAAATTAATTTTGTTGAATTCTATTAATTATTGACCTCACTCTTATTAAAAATTGTACAAAAAGTTGAAATTTTGTTAAAAACTGTAATTTTCTAGCATTATTCTGAGAGAATATTATTAAGAATAATAAGAAATTGTTTAAACAATTATGTTTGTTAACATTAATTCACTGAAATTGAAAATTGGACAAAAAGTGGTAAGTTTTTGAAAAAACCGCGACCTTCTAACTCTATACTAAGATAAAGTTGCTAAAAACAATAATAAATTGTTTAAATAATTTATTATTGTTCATTTCTTTACAAACATTATGTATGCGAACCACACTTTTTATATGCTTCATTAGTATGTACTTATAATTAACTGTTCCACGTTGTATTTTTTTTACCAAACAAAAGCCCACAGAAAGAATAGTTATGAAAATATACCAAATGAAAATGTAAATTTCGTTTATCAATAAATTGTTACAAGAAAAAAGACCGAAACCGTAGAAATATAAAAGTTCAGTTGACAGTGTACAGCTGTACTTCATGAAGGGATTCTATCCCTTCCCTGGCCTGCGGAGAGGCGATCACATTACAAGGGGTTACTTTTTTTGCTTCTCGTCATAAAAACATACTTAGTACCTGCGGGGGATTTCCGAATTTTCCTATTTCAAACTATTTTTCACATCTTTATATAAAAGACCTTTTTTGAATAATAAAATATCTTCTGATTTTTTTGAAAATTTGCAGGTGCATTGTTCAGATATGGAAGAAACTTTTTACCGAGTATGAACGAAAATCTAAAACGGTTACTATGCCTAAAGTAATGTGAAACATGGGGCAATTTTTTAGCAATATTTTATAAAATAATGGACGTATTGCAATTTCGCATACACAGAGTGAGAGATAGTCCTCAATCATGATCAAATCTGTATTTTGGACTTCTTTTTTGGATAACTGTAGCCGACACGTGTCCACAAAAAATAAGTAGTTTTTTTCTATTTTCTGAGTAAACTATTATTTTTATGTGAAAAAGAGAACAACCTTTTTTGTAAAGGAAACAATTTTGTACATTTTTCTATAGAACGTAAATTATTCTGAAATTAGCCATTTCCGAGATAAACTCGAAAAACTGATAATCGCCGCCATTTTTCGATATAAATTGTTTTTCCATTGTTCAATCAATATCATACGTTTACAGGTTCATTATTAGCCTATTAGGAAGGGTTTATATCAATTTTCAGACTGTTACTATTTATTTCCTTTATCCGTCTGTGGTTGCTGCTAGAGTAGATGTTTACTACACTCAAACTCCCCTTCCCGGAGCTGGAAGACTTTACCGACATGGCCCAATGTTTTACAAATAGCCAGCGCCACGGTGTTGAGTAACCCTCACTCGTGGCCCCCAGAAGAAGAAGATCCTTCTCACTTCATCCACCTGCAGACCATTCCTTCTAAAATACCTTTCCCTTTAACCACAATCGTCCCACCCCCTCTGCTGTTCTCCTTCTTCCACCAACACTCCCTAACCAACTTACTTCCCCTCTCTTCCAAAAATTACTTCTCATATGTACACGCCCGACTCCCCGTTATAATCCCTAAACTCGTTCTCCCCGCCACCCTCCTAACAATATAATTAGGCGTGTTCCTTGTCAACCCCAGTGTCCACTTTACAGACCTCTCCTGTGATCTATTTACCTCCTAACTTTCCTTCCACCCCCACACCTCTACTTCATACAATAGCACACTCATCACTAGTGAGTCAAACAATTTCATTCTCCTTCCAAAATCATCTGCGAATACCTTCTTTCCTAACCCCCATACCTGCCTCATCGCCACATTTGCCCTCCTCACTCTCTATTTTATGTGACGATCCATTCCCCCATTGCTCTGAAGCAAGAAGCTCAGGTATACAAACTCTTTCACCTCCTGCACCGCCTTTCCCTTCCAGCCCCCTCCCGTAATCTTTCCACCTCCTTTCCTGAACACCATAAACTTGGACTTTTCCAGATTCAGCTCTAACCTATTCTTATCCAGGAATCCTCTCAACCTCTTCATCACCTCCTTTAAGGCCTCCTCGCTTATTGCCAGTAACACTATGTTATCTGCATACGCGAGTGACCAAATTCTAACCCCTCCTACCCTAACTCCTCTAGCCTAACACCTCTAGCTTACTTTCCATAACCGCAATTAAAATGGCAAAAAGCGTTGCGTTAAGCGGACACCCTTGATTCAACCCTCTATCCATCCAGAATCCCTTCGAAATTCCCTACCCTCCTTTTAACTTATCTTTCGTCTCTTCATATATCTCCCTTACCCCCTCGATCAGGACTCTCTTCACTCCCCGGTCCACCATCGCCTCCCACAACCTCCCCCTATCCACCGAAGGGAACGCGCCTTTGAGATCCACAAAAAACGCGTACACTCTCGACCTCTTCTTCGCTAATTCTCTATTGACCACGTTCTGCAGAACGTAGATATTGTCGATATTGGCGTATACTTTATACGCCGTATTCAATAATAACGTAACCCCTTTATAATTTTCCTGCCTATCCCTATCTACTTTCTTATACAGTGGCCTATTAACCCCGTTCTCCACCTTCCTGGGAATCGCTCCCCCTCCATACTTTCTTCACTAGCTCCTTCAGCCTCTCCCTAACATCTCGTGTACTAAACAGCCACGCTTCGTTCTCTACCCAGTCCATCCCTGCTGCTTTTGACCTTATTAACTTCCTTATCTGTTTCTTTATGTCCTCGTCATTTAACTTCTCTATCTCTACCTTCCTCGTTCTTCTACTTCCATCATCTCTCTTCCTTGAATCTGAGCCCTGAAATGACTCTTTAAAAACTCCATCCGCCCCTCACTCCCTATCTTCTCGCTTATCCCCACTCTACACTTCTAAACCTATTTATAATCTTTCACACGTTCACCTCTGTCTTAACAAGTCCCAACTTCTCTTGCAGAGCTTTCTTCTATTCCTGTTCTTTCTTCTTACAGATCAATCTAAACCCCTTCCTCATTCCTACGTACTCCTCCCTTTCGCAGTTTCCTTTTTTCACTTCTTGTACTTCCTCTTCACCTTCCTTTTCATCTTTTTACATTCCCTATCCCACCACGGCTTTACCATTCCTTTCTTCTTGTTTCGAAATACCTTATTCTGCACACACGCTTTCACCTTCAAAGCGTACCTTACTTAACTGCTCCTGATACTCTCTATCCCCCGTCGACACTTCATCCCCACCTTGCCTTCCGTCGCTCTCCCCCCTTGTCCACAACCCTACTGGCTGATGGTATGATTCTACCCTCCCTTCTACTGCGAATTCCCCCGTCTCCTCTCACCCTTGCACATTCATGACTTCATGGTCTATCACCGATTCCCTTTACCTTACTTACATATGTGTATTCTTCCTCTTTTGCCCCTGTTAAAATACCATTCGCCACCTCCCAGCCTTTATCCTCCATCCAGTCCCTTAGAATCTCCGCCTCCTTATTTATTATCTTATCCTTTGATTTCCTTTCGAAGCTCGCCCCATCCCTCCCAAGCCCCCCCCCCCAGTACAACCATACCCTCCTCTCTTTCGTCTAGCAAGTCTTCAACCCTTTCCTCAATCCTTTCCATCCCATCCTTATTGTATACTGTCACAAACTTACACGTTACCCCTCCTATCTTTACTGCCCTCATTTGCACTTCCTCCCTCTCTCCCTCTCCATGAACTTCTTTCTCTAATCCATCCCTAACCACTGTTAAAATTCCCCCATTAGCCTTTCCTTTTTTCTTCACTCTGAACGCCTCCTGGAGTCTCCACCCTTACCCCCTTGGCAGCTTTCGCTCTATTCTATCCCATTCCTTTCTCTCTCTCCACGTATCTACCAGTCCCACAACATCATATTTCTGGATATACTTCCAGAACACGTCATCTTTCTTCTTTACCGCTACTACGTTCTTCACTACTCCTCCATACTGCTTTCCCCTACTAACCCCTACTTCCTATGAAACAAATTCCCCTGCACTTCCTTCAACACCTCTTTCTCCTCTTCCCACACCCACATTTTCTCGTCTATTTTTATTTTCTGATATCCTACCTTCGCCGTTCTCCCTTCACCCCTCTCCCTCTTAGCCCTGTCGTTCAGCATTCTCTGCACCTCCCTTTCCTTTCTTGTCAAATCGTGATCGATGAAAAACCCCCATATCCTTTATCCTATTCTTATTTCGCATTACCCCCAACTTCTCTTCCCAGCTCTCCAATTCCACAACCGCCACTTCCTTCTACTTCCCCCCCCCAGCCAAACTTTCCCTACCTTGCCTTTAACCCACCCTATGCTCTGTAGCAGCGCTTCCACGCCCTCCCTTTCTTCCTTGCTCTTTAGCTTCAACCCTCTCACCACAGTATTATTTCTCCTGTCTGCCTTCTCTTTTCGCTCCATTCTCTACTCCATTGCCCTTATCCTTTCCCTATCCGCCCTCTCCTCCTTTTCATTCCTATGCTCTCCTACTTTTTCTCTTATCATATTCTCCTTTCCTTCCACACTCTGATCTCCTCTTCCATCTGCTTCATTTTAACTTCTTTTTCCTTCCTTACCGACACCACCTCCCTCTCTAATCCTGTTACTTTCTCCCTCAGCTCTTTCACCTCCTTTTCCCATTTCTAATCTCTGATTTTCAAGTCCTCCCTCATACCTTACATCTGCTCCTTAGTCCCCCTTACGTCTTCCCTCAGTCCAATGTTAATTATATGAGAGTTGAATTTTTTTCTCCTAAATAGGTTGAAAGCTATTATTTAAGACGCTATTGCAAAAATAGTGCGAATTACAAGATTTTCTTTAAATTAAAATAAAATATAATATAATAAACATCTTTCAAAATCGATAAAAAAATTTTGAAGACATCTCGTCTTTAGGAAAATAAAAATAAAATAAATATATATTTTTAAAGAATTTGACAGAAACCTCATTATTACTTATTTAATACATTTTTAACAAATATTTCTTTCGGCTGAAAAAAAAATTTCAATTTTTCCATCATTTTTTTAAAATATTGAATTTTGCACTAATTATTTAAAACCTTTTTTCACTTCAGTCTGTGATTGGGGACAGGTTTGACAATTGTAAATAAATAATTATTTTTGAATGAATTTTTGTGTATATATATATATATATATATATATATAGTCTTTTGAAAAGTCATCTCTTTTATTTCAAATTTAAATATTGTGTTGAAAGTTTAATTTTTTTTTTAGTTAAATGTTAATTTTTGAAATTTTTTTTTTTTTAATTTGTCATCATCTTCTGTTGAAAAATCATCTCTTTGGCTGTAAATTTGAATATTATTTTGAAAATTCCGCTTTTTGGTTAAAATTTAATTTTTCTAATTCCAAATTTAACTATTCCATTTTTGGTAATTAATTTATCTTTTTTAGTTGAAAATTAATTTTTTTTTGGTTAAACATTATTTTTTTCAACTGAAAATTTAACTGTTCTATTTCCGGTAGATGCCTAATCTTTATTGTTGAAAAATTCAGCTATTTAGATAACATTTTTTCAGATGTAAATTTAACAATTTAGTTGCAAATTTATGGATCTTATTGAAAATTGGTCTTTTTTGGTAAAAAATTAACCTTCTTGACTTCATTTTTTTTTCGTTTGAATAATAATGTTTTGAACTGAAAATTTAACTATTCTAGTTCAAAATTCGTAATTTCAGTGAAAAATTCATGGCTTTGGTTGGAAATTTAAATCTTGTGTTGAAAATTTGCTTCTTTAGTTAAAAACTAATTTTTATGACTAAAAATTGCAATAATATATTTTTTTCTTTTGGTTTAAGATTCATTTTTTCAACTGAAAATTTATATTTTCTAGTTTTGGTAGAAAATTGACCTTTTTTAGTTAAAAATTCAACTATTATGTGGAAAATTAATTGTCTCAAATGAAATTTCAATTATTTGGTCGTATATACATGTATTTTTTTAAAACGTTGTATTTTCTGGTATAAAGATACTTCTTTTTTGGTGAAAATTGATATTTTTTAATTCTCATCAAACTATTTTGTAGAAAACCTGTTTTTTTTCTTTTTGTTAAATTGATAATTTTTTTAACTAAAAATTCAACTTTTCTATTGGATATTATGAATTTATCTTTCTGGTAGAAAATTCATTTAGTTTGTTGAAAATTTGTCTTTTTTGGTCGAAAGTTAATCTTTTTGGTGAAAAATTTATTTTCCAACTGAAAAGTTAACTATTCCAATTGAAAATTCATCATTTAAATTTAAAATTAAACTATAATTCAAATTTTTCGGCTAAAAATTAATCTCCGTCGTTAGAAATGCAGTTATTTGGTTAAAAATTATTGTATTATTTATTCGAAAATTTAACAATTTTGTAAAAAAGTCATTTTTTGTAAATTTAACTATTCTGTTAGAAACCTCAACTATTTGGTTTACACTAAACTTTATTGTTGAAGATTCATGTAGTTTACGGAAATTTTATCTTTCTTGGTAACAAGTTAATCTTCTTCGTTGAAAATTGATTTCTGAATATATTTAATACTTTCACGATGATTCATTCTGATAAAAGTAGCTGTTTCTGGATTCAATCATGTAGAAAAAAAATATGTACAGGATTGAAACACGAAACACCTACTTTCATTAATTTCTTTGTTATCAATAGATGGTGAAAGTTCAAGTGCGATGGTATGCGTCTGAGT
This sequence comes from Andricus grossulariae, assembly GCA_011634705.1. Taxonomy (NCBI): domain Eukaryota; kingdom Metazoa; phylum Arthropoda; class Insecta; order Hymenoptera; family Cynipidae; genus Andricus; species Andricus grossulariae. Next base: position 166,727,190 of record JAABKJ010007545.1, read on the forward strand.
AAATAATTACTCATAAATACCGTAAAATGTATAAAATGACATACTTCCGACCAAATAAAAATACCCTGAAGATGTTCAGAAGATCCTTTAATCAAACGACGTTTCGATAGTCAAATGCCCTCCTCATCAGGAAACAGGAAACCAAGTCAAATATAAGTCCTTTATTTTCTAAAAAATTGAAAACACCCAAATTATCGAAGTCAAAAAGATTCATGCTCTGACATAAACTCTCATCTCAAGTTAGTTGAATAATTGTCTTAAAAATGTATTTTTCAGTTGAAGATCATCGGTTTGGAATACATTCAGCTTCTTTTCTCAAAAATTGAAGATGGTTATGAATGTCAGAGTAATTATTCAATTACTCAAACTGAAGTAACTAAAAGTCGGGATGGCTAAACTAAAGAGGAAACTTAATATACCAAGACAGCCATAATTCTCTCTCAGGGAATTTGACCACCATATCACGAATGATCAGAAGCGGTATTTTATTGCTGGACGTAGGCGTTGAAGCTATTAGCGAATTAATATTTCTGCCGTATCGCATTTTTCTAATACTTAAATCCTGTAGGATGTAATTTGCTCTGCTGGATGTCTGCTGGTGGTCTTGAGCTAGAGCTGGAACTCTTTTCTTTATGACATTGACTATGGTTTGTAAGAGAATCTAAATTAGTAATAATTAAGGGCGGTACATCGTTGGATGTCAAAAACGGCATGTTACCTGACTAGTCGTTCGACATAAGAAGACGGTTTATGTCCGACAGAATGTACATACTTACTCGAGAGGAGGCTTGTTGGACCACACGCATTCGACGACGCGAAAGCGATTCATGGTCGCCCGGAATTGTGTTCACAACTCGCAACAGTGCGCAAATCTGAGGACATAAAATCCACAATGCTATCAGATATCAAAATGACAAGTACACCGAACCCTGAAACTTTACACACATTCAAATGTCGGATAATGCCTCGTTTATGTTTTCTCTAACACCCATATAAAATCATTAGATATCAACAATTGCACTGTGACGTAAAATTTCAATAATTTTATAACTTATTAAAATTCATGTTTTGTTACATTTATTTGTGTTAACTTGTCAGTAACTTTCAAGAATGCACGGTGTTTCTAGATTGGGCTTTTTATTTTTATTTGTGTGAATGTTCCTGAGATCCTGATACAACGCTGGAAATTTAAGAAACATATGGATGCGCAATCAAAAGACTTTCCGAAAACCAAATTTAATTTATATTTTCAATTCTTTGATTATATAATTTTGATTTATTTCATTCCCCGTATATTATCATGACCATCCCAATTTTTGTTGTTTGTTAATTCTGAAAAACAATCCCGGAATACTGGACAAAAGAGCCTAGCCCGTTAGCCTTTCATTATTTAGTAATTGAATAACTTAGTTTGTTGATATTTTGAATATATTAATTACTGTATTTATTCTTTCATTCCATTAAATTTCAAATCGTTTATTGTGCTCGCGAATTCCATAAATTTGTTAGTTATGTTGTAATGTTAACGACTCTTCATTTCAGTATCGTATTTCTTTCAACTTAAGATAGCCTCGAACCACAAATCATCCCCTCTACAATTTTATTCATTTATTTTTGAATCTGAGCTTAGTTTATCATTCCGCCGTTTTATCATTTTATTTCAATCTCATTTTGTTATTTGAATAAAATTATATCTTGTTGATCTCAATAGATCTTGCGCCCAACTTATTCCTTATTTTGAAAATTTATTCATCAACGCCGAAGGTGACTAAACATATTTTTATTAATTTTAATAGAAATATTGCGGTTACAGCACTGATACTCAGATTCATGACTAAGTTAATGTTATTTTTAGATTAGGTGATCAATTTGTCTCTACGTTTCTAACTGCAAAAACCAACATGTTTTCGAAACTGTCAAAGATTTGGAAACTAGCATTGATAAAGTTACTGAAAAACTACAAGCTGAATTAAGACATAGTTTTCTCTGAATCTAACCATTACGTTAAAAAAGCTGACCTTATTTCTGATTCTAAAGAATTTTTTTTCGTCCAAAATTATTATTGATACTAGAAAAATTATCGAAGGACATCATGATCTCTTCATCATGAGTGCAGATAAGGGTAATCATGAGACTTCACTTGGGCTGATCTCTAGAGAGATTGATAATCAACCTATGTCAGAAATAAACGTTTTATTTGAATAAATAACACGAAATTCTAGATGAATCTAAAAGAAAATAACAATAATAAAAATAATACCAATGAAACAAAAAAACAAACAAAAAGAAAACGAGCGAGTCATGCCTATCCTGAAAGGGAAATGTCTTCATGTTATAATAATAATAACAATATTCAAATGCAATTAATGTTCAAAGATTTTATCATTCATGAAAAAATTATTAAAAAACCTTCTCAAATCTATAAAAAGGAAAACTTTTAATGAACTGAACAATTGGATATAAAGAAGATTAAGACATGTTGTCATTACTATTGCTAATATGTTTCATTTGAAAATATTTGACCAAAAAAAATTATATATAAGAAAAAAAAACATAATCGATTATTTCTGGAATTCGTCGCTAAAGTTCATGAATTTGAGTAACGATTCAAACATGTTCTCATTTTATTTTTTTACATTTCAAATTCAGTGAATTTTTAGGTAAAATTAATGTGGTTACTATATTAAATTTCATTTGAAATGCTTCAAATTTCTAAGTTTTCAAGTCAAAATATTGCGTGTTCAACAAGAAACATTTTTTAATCAAATAGTTGAACTTTTAACCAAAAGAATGAATTTTTAACAAAAGTTTTTCACTACCAACCAAAAAGTAGATATTTTAACTAAAATAATGAACATTTAACGGAAATACTTGCATTTTCAAGAAAAAAGTTGAATTATCAATTAAAAAAAGACAAATTTTCAAACATATAGTTAAAGTTTAAACTGAATAATATCAGTTTTCAACAAAAATACATAAATTTCCAACTAAAATTTTAAATATTTAACTGTAATACTTGAATTTTTAACCAATGGGATACATTTTCAAAAAAAAATCTTAATTTTCTACAAAGAAATTGATTTTTCAATAATCTACATGCATTTTTAAGTGAAACCGACCAATTTTCAACCATATTGTTGAATTTTGAAGTGAAAAAAGAGCAGTTTTCCACGAAAAATTAAATAGTTAACTTTTTGGTTGAAAATTAATTTTACACCAAAAAATAAAAATTGTCTGCTAAGGTGATACATTTTAAACTAAAATGATGAATTTTCAATTAAAATAATTAAACTTTCATTTCAAATAATGATTAATAATAATAATAATGAAGATAAAATAATTGAATAAATAAATTTGTATTCAAGAAAATTAATGTTCAACAAAAAAGATGAATGAAACCAAAGAGATGAATTTTTGATAAAATGATGAATCTTCTGACAAAAAAATTCATTTCTAACAAAAGAGTTTAACTTTCAATTTTTAACCAATAGAATGGCTAACTTCTTATTAAAAAAAATTGATTTTACGCCCAAAAACCAATTTTTAACAAAATAGTTAAATTCAGTAATATAACGCATTTTTTACAGATATAGAATCATTATTATTAAATTTTGTATAGTAATTTAAGACAAAATTGAGCACCCTCTCGAAAAAATTCCATTATTTTATTTTTATTTCAGTATTTTCATTTGTGGTGAAAATTCAAAAATTCAAAAAGCGAATAAAATTTTGAAACTTTGTTTTAATGGGTAGATTTCAATAAAGGTCAGTAAAAGGTAGGCTTTTGAGTACAAAAATATGAATTTAAGGATAAATTTTCAAAATTCAATGAGTTGAATCACATATTGAAAATTTTAATAAATTCGCAGGTCTCCATAAAAGTTACTGTGATAAGGATTTTCGAGTCAGAGAATAGGAATTTTCATTAAAAATTTAAAAATTCAACAAAGTGACTAAATTGGAAAATTTTAATAACTTGGCCGATTTCCATGATAGTAGAAGCTGATTTTTCGTCGAAACTCAAAAATTCTGGGTCAAAATACAAAAGCTGAAAAATTTGAAATTTGAAAAAAAAATTTTTCTCATGTAATTGTCCTATGATTTTTTCGAGGCTTAGAATACAAATGCAGAGCCAAACTTGAAAAATTCCAAAATTCAACTGCAATTTTCAAAGTTATAAATAATTAGTAGATTTCCATGAAAGTTTTAATGAGGGAATTTTTCAAATCACAAAAACAAATATGGCTTTCAAATTTCAAAATTCCGAAATTTTATACCAATTTTAAAATTTTGATTACCTTAGTAAATTTCCATAAAAGTCATAATTAGAGGCTTCGTGCTTGGAATACGAATTTGGGGTGAATTAAAAAATTAAAAATGTTTTATATTCCACTTAATTGAGAAAATTCGGCAGAAGGCACATAAAAAGGGGCGTTTCAGGCTCAGAATAGGGATTTTGAGTGAAAATTTAAAAAAGTTGAATGAAATGTTTAATATTTAATTAAATTGAACAATGATTATGAATGTTGTTGTTACCTTGCATTATGAATTACTTTATTGAGTAAAAAGTGGATAAAAAGTTAAAAATTTTAGAAAAAACCGCAACTTGAACAATTATTTTTGTTAACATTAATTATCACATCATACTTATTAAAAAAGGCACAAAAGGTGAATTTTTTTTAACAGCGACTTTCTAACTCTATTCTATGAAAAAATTGTTAAAAACAATAATAAGTTGTTTTACAAATTCATTTCAATATCAAAGACAGTGTAAAGTAGCATTTTATGCATTAAAAACTATTTTCATTAAAAAACTGCAAACAAATCATAATGAGGTTCAAAAACTCGCAAAATCCATTGCTACACTAATGGGATATTTTTGATACCCTATAAAACAGACTTTTGGGGGTGATATTTAAGAAGTAATATTTTATTTTCATTCTGCGGCTAATTGTCAAGACAATTTTTAAATATCAACGCGATTTAGCAAATATTGACGATTCTGAATAAAATTTACAAAAACTCCTTTTTTTCTTATGGGAAATACGTGTTAAACTTCATGGGGCCTGCGCCACCTCTAAATATTTTTTTTCCCCCAACAAAAAAAATAGATTTATTTTCGTGAAAATGTTTTTAGCGTTCAGATTCATTTTATCTGATTCAAAAGTACGCCTAAGACCTGACATATTATATGATATTATCATTATCAGATTAAACACCCTAAATTCTTGTTCTGTGACCTGAAAAATACCCACGTACTGACTTCCAAGGAATTCTACAAATTTAATAAAATTTACAAATTTTGAGTTTTTGGTACTCGCGCTAACTTATTTATTAACTTATTAACTTTTTTTTTATTTAATTTATTTTTGCCATTGTTTTGTTGATTGTATGCCCACTTGAATACACTACAGCTAAACTACCATTTAAACTATCCAAATATTTTATGAGGCCCAATCAGTTTCTGCGTCGTCGATAAATTTTTTGTTGTTGAAAAGCTACAATTAATTTAATTGTTATATGCAAATATTTCATGCAATAATACACATCTGAGATTAAATGTTCAAGAGGACCATTGAGCCCGATTTTCGAAAAAATATTTTATTCATTTGTTATTTCAGGTGAAATATTACAGAAACACATAATTTTGTATGTTTCTTTTACACATTTTTCTCTGTTCGTTGCCGTTGTTTTAATGCCTCATAGAATTGGTACATGCGCTCTGACTTGATGATGACTGATTTCTTTGTTTCATCAAGTAAAACTAATAATTGGGAATGACTGCTAACTCAAAGAGAACAATCACAATTGTTATAAATAATTCTCATAACAAATTCCCTGATAGGTTTTTGAACAAAGAGAGATAATGAAAAGCATGAGTGAGAAGGATAGAAGAAGAGAGAGGAAGCGAAAGTCACATAGAACCATAATCGATACTTCTACTCTAAGAAAAGCTTTTTTTATAGAAAATTATTTCAAATCTAACAACTATTTAAGTTTATACTTTTCGTAGTTTCGATTGAAGGAGCGCCTGTACAATAATGAAGTCTGTTTCTTACTTATTTCAAATCTATGTAAACTATCTCAAAATGTAACAGTATCACCATAGACTGTTGCCTGTCTCCTATATGGTTGTTTATCATTATCACTACATAGCCTATAGAACAAAACCTTGGTAAACTTATAGGTTTAAAATCGCATTTCAACGGTTTCATCACTAATGACTGATCCGGTCTTCTTACTCACGCATCTAATGTTTGCCTTGTAAGGCCTAGGTTTTTGTAAAGCTGCTTGTTCCGCTGTTGAGCGTCTGCTTAAGACAGAAGACACTCCTTTAATGTGGTGGAGGTTAATGGACACAATATCCAGATGAGAAGGGTGACATCTAATATCCATTGTAACTTCGAATTGTCTCCTTCAATTTCTTTGAAAAAAACACCTGGCCTTTGACTTCGGGTATGTTTCTTGTCTTTTAGAGGATCTTCATGCTGATCCTGCTGTTGATCTTCTTAAAACACTTTATCACGCCTGGGTCTGCAGTTATTAGAAATTCTTGACGTCAATAGCCTCCCACTCTTCTGCCATCAAAATCAGATTCTGGACTGCTATCCATTCAAGTGCTACCGTTGATTTTATAAATACTCCAGAAAAATATGCTAACAGCTTCACTTGGTTGAAGATGTATTTACTGACGGTCACTGTAATCTTCGCTCCCGCCCAATGTTGCAATTCGCCAATAGCTTCTACGGGCCAAGTTCAATATCCTCCGTTCAAGCAGATAAGAGCATCATTAATGAAGCGATAATCTTGAAATCTCAGGATAGCTTCTCCTGTCTGCAACGCGCTCATTTACTTCTCCAATGCCGCATCAATAAAGGTCGACCGCGAAGTTTTAGTCCCTTTTTATTTGGGGTTCAGTTTGAAGTATATAGGGAGTATTTTTTCCTAGGTTTATTTCTTCAAGTTCAGATAGTTTCTTTGAAATGGCTACCAAGAAATTAAATTCAGTGAATCTTGCTACAGGCGCAGTTCTTATAATTCTTTATTCTAAAAAATCTGATGCTTGGTGCACTAAAATCACACTTTTTCGGAGTCTTACGCTCAGTGTTTTGTATATGCTATCGCAGTTAGGCATTCAAAATATACAGTAACGATCGAAAAGCTTTAATTGAGCTTCTTCAAAAGGGTTGTGAACCTTCTGTCGCATACATCGAATTACGCTTCACGACTCGAAACTGATAAATTACAATTCGCTCATGATAATTTGAAGCCAGCGCTCAGTTGAATAATGGAAATAAAAGCCCGAAAATATCCAGCATGTTGTTCAAAAAAATTATATTCCCTAGCAGCTGAGCCTTCGAGTAATGTTGAATATAATCGGGTTTTGCAATTTGAAGAATTTTCATGCGTATGTAACTCTGCTCAATAATGTCCAGGACCGAATGCAAATGCCTTACAATGTAATAAAGAGATAATCTTGCTGAATTTTTTAGCACATTAAGAGTATTCAGATCATAGTTGAATACTACAATCTGGCTATCTACATTTGTTTTCACACTTGTCATAAGTAGCAGACATTAAATCTTTTTCAAACTCCTGTCTCGTTTTTTATGTCCCAAAAACAATTACTCAGATTAGGCTTCTGGTTTTGATTAGAGGAGCAATTTGTATCGGTGGGTTTGAAGTTTTGATTGAGCTATCTAGAATATGTCCGATATGCAAACTCGATAAAAGAGAGGATTTGTATCATATCCTGGTTACTTGTCCTGCGTATGCGGGTTTCAGATCTTTCATGTTTCAGCAGCCTTCATCTATAAAATTTAGTTTACTATACTAAGTGCGTATTTTCCACTTTGAGAATCAAGAAAGGATTTTAAGTGAAAATATAGGTGATAAAATCTAAGTGATTCTATATGAAACAAGAAAGTTAAAATCTCATCATGATTTTTAATGAATTCTGATGATGCCAGTGCGTAGTAATTCACTTTTGCCACTCTAAATTGCACATAACGACGTCATAAAACGTTTAGGTAATTTTGAGACTACAGTTTAGATGAAACATCATAAAGAAGTAACAATAATTCAGAAGTACGTATAAGATAGCGACTATGGTTATATAAACTGCGACATTTTTATCAATATTCATTAGATAGGCTCTTATGGGAACTCTTCGCAAGTGGATTCTTTTATTTCCAAAATGAGGATCCTGATTGTTAGTCTGCGTTTATTCTTTGCAATTTTTCCTCAAGCAATTGGTAAGTTGAATAATATCTATACTTTAAATTCTTTGTTTGATCGCAGTTTATTTATTTCTTATATGGAATTATTCAAATAACAATAACTATTTTTCAATTTTAAGTTTTTCGGGCGCAGTTCGACATTATTTCTTAGCCATATTTATATTTAGTTAAATTGCGATTTGCCATCATGCATCATGTAAGTCTATATTAGTAGTCTTCTCCACCAACAAAACTCATTTAAATGCCATTGCTTCAAAATAGAAAAAAAGAAATTTGCACACCTAATGCAATTCATGTTACTTTAATTATGAAAATAATGCACAAGAAGTGTTTCTCATTAGATGAGTAACCATAATTTCTGAAGAATGAGTCAATATGTTCGAAAATAATTAGTGAAATGATGAAGTATTATTAAAATTTAAGAAATCGTGTTCAGAATACTTTGAAATTTAAATTCTTCTTTAACGCCCATAATTAAAAATTAAGAACGCAGCATACAAAGACGCTAGTGAAATTCAAGTGATTCATGCAGATGTAGCCTACAATATATAGGCCTTTTTTTCTATTCTTTTGTAAACAACTTTCCTACGCTCAGCATATCTGGAATTTAACGCACATTTGTTTATTCAAGCCAACATGGTTTGATAGATAGTGTTATTGGTTATGAACAAATTTTATAAATAAATACGCAGTAGGCATATTATAGAATAGAAGAACACTTCTCTTAATTGTTTGCAATTCATGTTTCCAATCACGTTTATTAATATGCAAATAATGTCATTCAATATCACTTCTAAATTTTATAAACAAATGATGTAATTATGTAAATTAATTAGTGTCAAGTGATGTTTTTACTAAATATTAGTAATGTAAATTTGTCATTTGACACTCAGTGTTAATTTTATAAATACACAACTAACTGTTACTGTCAACATAATTGAAGAAAAATTGAGGAAAAAAATTTTTTCTGCCTATAGATGCCATCTGTATTTAATTATGCTTTTCTGTAAAAATCTAATCTTAAACCAATTGAGAATTGCGCTCTAAACGTGCACTAACCTAATCTCTATTTTATTTGACATGAAAATGTTTTTACACCAAAGTCACAACAGAAATTATTTGAGAAATGTCCTTACCCGACGAACAGGGTCGGTTACAAGGCCCTGTTTTTAACTTTCATTATTTGATCGTGCATGATGGACGCTTTCAACTAAAGACACCAACAAATCAATGTCACACCCAAATCTAATCCTTTGTAGAGATTTTTGTGTTTTTTCATATGGGAATATTTGACAACATCTGGATATTTGACGGGCCTTAATCTGTAGTGCCAGTTCGGTTTTCAGAAGTTTGATTCGTCATCACAAGTGGATGGAAATTCATCCCAACATGAGAAGATTTTTGAAATCAGAAACAACAATCTCAAAATGATGCATTTCCCCTAGATTCCGTAAAAGAGACTGCAAGGCTCTTCTTTGTTACAACTTAATACTACACCGATTTTGGCATACTCATTAGGAAAATCGATTTCCTGTGCATGAAATACCAATATTATAGAAAGTAATCCTCTTTTTCTGGTTGCAGAGTTGAGTACACCGTTTGATTTTTTTCCTCATGGTGACCGTATTCGTGGTGCTATAAATCACGCACCTTCTACTTCCTCTTCTTCTTCTGCAAAACATCATTCCCCTGAAAGTTTTCATCCTCTGGTTGAGCCGCCTCTTCGAGCGAGATCCAGATCTCCACGCGCCCGGTCTCCACCTGCCAGGTCTCCTCCTGCCAGGCATCCTTCGTCATGGCGTTTTTCTATATCCAGGCCTATGGTCCCCCCTACAAGGCTCCCTTCTCCTGACGGACTTGGATGTGGAATAGAACAACTAACATTTATTCGGCTTTACCCGTTTGGGAATCCGAATCGGTCATTCGAACTTCGAAGATACACTCTTCCTGCCGATAAACAATTAAAAATTAAAACAGGAAAGAATAAATATGGACCAATGCCAACCCAAGAACTAATTGTATTATCATCATCCGATGGTGATGTTTATGCAATATTGGAGACTTATAATGTTCTTGCTGGGATCTATAAAAGTATTAATACAGCGATAAGACGTATAAAAATAAACCTGGAAAGCGGCACGGTTACCCGATTGACACGAGAAGAAATCCTTGAAACTCCAGTAGGTCACTATCGCCCAATCCGGTTGTATTATAAAGTAAAATTCGTTGTTACATTATCACTTTAACAGGGGCTCTATCTTTTGCTCTACAAAATATTGTTTGTGTTTATTAATTATTTTGTTCATTGCCAAAAATTGTGTCCTGTCCAGTAAATGTTAATCCACAATACAAATTTGATCCAAAACCAGTATGGCATGAAATCTATCCCCAACTATTTTTTGGTCAAACTTAATAAATAAAGAAACTCTAAGAATCAGAACGGGTTTGTTAAATTCAATATTACATATATATTTTTACTTTTAGGAGTCCTTAGTGCGTCAAAGAAGAAGTAATTTTCAGAAAAAAAGTATGTGAGTCAAATATTTCTGAGGTCCTTTTCTCAAGGTTGAATGAGGGTAAAGAATGAGAGCAGAAGACGTTTAGGCTCTCTGTGAATCTACTAAATATAATATTTTATCATCAGCTCTTATCCATGTTGATTTATTCTTTTGTCAAGAGACAAGAAAAAGAAAATCCTAATTGCCCTTATTCCCAATCCTTTTAAATATACTTCTAACCTGGCGAGCCCCGTTCTATTTTTCTAGGGTTGAGAAATCATCTTTCAATCTATTCACTTCTCCTCATCTTGAATAACATTTCATCGGATATCGATCGTCGGACATGTTTAGAATTTTCTCTATCCAACTGAGAATTGACCCAAAAACTCGAACTGCAAATTAAGAAGCACCTAATTCTAATCTAATAGCATATCCAGCAGTATTTTGTGGAACATGCAGGATTCTCATATAAAAAGTAGTTTCAACTTTTTCTATGAAATCTGAATACCTGAGACTCCATATATGTGCACTATATAATGAAACGCTGGATACAAGACTATTGAAAAGTCGAACAATAGGATTCCATGAATTAGGTTTTAATCTGAGAATCAGAGTAGTCGTAGATCCTGCAACGAGGTTAGATTCAAGAACACCTTGATCTTTCGCTCTGACAAAAAGTGCAGATTAGGTGAATCGGTGGCCCAGGTAGATATCATAGTTTTATCAAGAGTTATATGTGAATCAAGATGAGGATTTCGAAAATCTTTAATTGTTATTAGGTCAGCATTTGGATTCCGAGCTGGGTGACGAGATTTCAAGTACTGTTCCCGTATGTTCAAGTCTATATCATCTTTGTACGAAGGTTTATAATTATAGCTATTCACTATCTCCCAGAATTGTTTAGAGTAGATTAAATTTGTGAGAGAATCTAATAAGGAATTTTCGTAACCTTCTTCAGGATTAAATTTTTGTGGTTCGCAATTCTAAAGTACTTGTTTCAGCTCTTTTTCACTCTTTCTGCATTGTGCATCAAACCATAGCTTCGAACGACTGAGATTTTTAGTCTGTTTTACAGTCATATTAAGTTCTGTCGCTGTCTCTTTAATTGAATTAATTAAATTGTCTGAAAGGTCATTTATCGACAACACTTCAACGTTCATATTAAAAGAGTACTGGATAATTTCTATAAATTTATCAGCAAAGTCATTATTCCTCTTAAAAAAGGGATGCTTAAATGGATCTTATAATTTAAAGTCTAGTGATCTAATAATGTCAACGCTATAGGAAAATGATCCAATAGAGTTGGAACCCCTAGCACTTGCGAATCCGCTATTGACTGAATTCCCACACTATTAGGCGAGGAAAAATCTATAATTAAAGGTCTTGAACATTAGGCTCGGCAGTCGTTTTTAGTTCTTCCATCCAGGACGAAAACCCCACTTTTTTCAAAGCTTTCGACCATTTGTTTTTCCCTTCTGTCTAGATCAGCGACCAGACTTGTTCCTACGTCATACAAATTTGAATTGTTGCATAGAGTTTCTTTTTCTAATTGAAACTATTAACTCAAGTTTAACAAAAATGTAATCCTCTGCCCTACAAATCGTTTCCATTTTATATTTGTTTGCGTTGTTGATGATGAGCAGACCTCCCTTTGCTCTTCCTTTTGAGGATTCTCTGATAGCTGTAAAGTAGACAACTTGACAGTCGATGTTTCGTTGAGGATACGTAATTTGAGGTGAAGAAGTAAGTCATGTCTCACTCATATATATGATGCCATCTGTAGTAGTATAATCATAGATGTCGCCTAGATTATCGAATTCCCTTGCATTCCAAAATATAATTCGAAATACTGGTACTATTGTCGAGCCGTTTATGAACTTGGAATTGATTTGGAATTTTCACCTCCCTATGTTTCATTTAAAAAAGGTTTGATTGAATTTCCTTTTTAAGAATGTTTGATTCTTTTATCAAAATCTTTGCTGGAAGAATCTAAGTTTGGAGGGCGACCTCTTGTCCTTTTCCTGCTAGCAGAAGAGCTTAAAGTAGATGTTAAGATTCCCTCATCAGGCTGATAAATATCCTCACTCTTCTCTACTACAAACTTGGCAGCTGAATATACATCAAAATACTGATTATCCATGAATAGTCAGATTTCTACAATCGTTGAGATCTTGCCAAGACTATCAAGTTTTGTTGATAATCTCAAAGCTTCTGGCGTATTTCTCTTTGTTTATGAGTAAAGTCATGTGCAAAATATACCTTCAGAGAGCGCAGATTTTTAGTCTTTTTAAATATTTCACCTTCGAATCTTAAGTTCGTAGAAGTAACTAGAACAGGCCTTGATCCCTCTTTCTCCCAATTCTGATAACCTTTTTGAAACAATCAATTAAAATTATAATCGTAGCTTCCTTTTAAATCTTGTCAAACATGTGAAAAAAAATTCTCGTTGTTAGTCGAATCATCCTTCACATTGTAGAGAAAATTATTCCTGGATCATTCTTTTATATCTAAAAATGCTAGCTTTTTCGCAAGTCAATTAATTTTTCCTTCGAATGTTTTGTTCTTCTTTTCCAAAAGATGACAGCTGGGTTTATATATTTTTAGTTTCTCCAAGATCTTTTCATCCGAGCTCTTTAAAACTTTGATATCTTCAATCACCTGTTGAACACTCGCTTCTGTGGATTTTCATTATCTTGAATTGATTTTAAGAGAAATTTTACCTCTTTGTTGGTCGTCATAGCTATCGAATCGACTCTCACTTTACACTTCGAAACACAAAATGTGAATCAGAAAGAAGTTACAGGGAGCGACCGGGAAACATGTCCGACCAGCTGAATTTTCAACACAATAATCAAATTAACGTTAACTTCAGTTTATTGAAAATTCCCTGATGCTTTGTCCGGTTTTCCCGGAAATTCTCTGAATTACCCTGACCTTTTTTAAATTCCCTGACTCTTCCGAACTTTCTGGAATTCCCAGACCTATAGCAGCGCTACAAATGTGAATCAAGATATTAAGGACCCAAGATTTAAATTTCCCGCCTCTGCGCAGTAGATCCTTTACGCGTAATTATTATGCAGGCCTTCACGCATAATTATTCTGCATACCTTCGCGTACTTAAAACAACACAAAATTAACCAAATTTAAATTTCAACGACAGAAAATAATGGAATAGTAGAGAAACTTTCAAGCTTGAATTTACTGCATATGCGCAGTATATTACTGGCGCCAAATTTAAATCTCAAAATCTGCTATCTCGAATAATTCCACTTAATTAACATTAAAAATTGAAAAAATTATGCTTAAAAATGTAAAAATGAATACAGAGAGGATGCGATCGAAAAACCCAAGAAGGGGAGAATATCAGGTGTGTTGATCATTAGACAAAGTGAGAGGGTTGAATTTAAAGGGCGAGAAGAGCTGATCGGAAGAGAGGGTGACTACGTTAAGCCGCTTTCAACCATACTCAAGCTCACCTCTTTTCTTCCTACACCCCCTGACGTGCTTCCAACCACTCCATCCCTGAAATACTCCCTCCGTTTCGTATTTTCGGCTGCAAAGTTGGGGGTGTCTCGCACGTCAACGCCATTCCCTCGACGCCGACGTCGATCCGTCGATTTGAGGTGAATTCTCAAGAGCGTGAAAAATTCTCTACCCCATCCCCACTCTTTTTTTTCTTTGTGACTTGACGCCCGTGGTAGAAAGGGGTCTCGGAACTTTTGCGTGCGATAAATAGAGTATGCGGGGTGAGTCTCTATTTGTGAAAAGTCTTGCAAGGGGATGATCACAAGTGAGAGAATGAGACGAGTGAGAATTTCCGAGGGTGAAGTATTTAAGGGGATATACGCTTCACACCTCAGCACTGCTTCTGTTTTAAGGGTTCTCTGATGACGCTAAATTTAGAAAAGGGGTGCCCTTTATTATTATACTTGGACAGACTTGTATCATATTTTAGAAAACTCTTATTAAAAGTCTGTATCTACGTCTAGAGTTGAATTTGGCGACAGTGATCTACTGCGCATCTCGCGCAATTGCGGGAAATTCAAATTATTATTTTAATAAAAACAAATAATTTCTTCTTGTTGTTTTATAAAATAATAAGGGGACGTCCATTTTTGAAATTTGAGACCTCCGCTCACCCTATTTGAATGATTTCCAGTTATTTTAAAGCATTATAACAGATTTAATGAGATTTTAAGGTACTTCAAAGGAATACGAAGTATTTCAAAGAACGTAAAAGGTATAAAATGACATAATTCAGATCTAAAGTATGTCATTTTATACCTCTTACGTTATCCATAAGTGATAATTTACTCAGACGCATAACATCGCACTTTAACTTTGACCATCTATTGATGAGTATTTCAAAGAATTCTATAATTTTTAGGGGATTTATTGAGATTTATAAAGGAAATTATTTGAAGAAATGAAGAGCGATTTCAAGGAATTTCATACTATTTTGAAATATTTTACGGAATTTCAGGGATTTAACCGAGTTTTCGAGATTTCAAGAGATTTCTCAAAATTGTAAAGGATTATAAAGGATTTTTATGGGATTTTGTAGATTACAAAGCGCTTCCAAGAACTTTTACAGATTTTCAAAAATGTTACAGTTTAAAAATAATTATTTATGGCATCTAAAATTATTTCAGAGAATTTCATGCAATACTGAAGTATTTTCACGAATGTTGGAGGATATCAAGGAATTTCAATGAGATTTCGATGATTTCAAGAGATTTCTAAAGATCAAGAAAATTTCCTCAAGATTTTAAAGAGATTTAATGGAATTCAAGGGATATAAAGTGGCTTTGATGATTTTACGGACTTTCAGAGAATTTTAGTTGCCTTTAAAATATTTTAATGAATATAAATATATTTTAAGGGATTTCAAGAATTTCGAAAAGATTCTCACGAATATGAAAGATTTCACTGAATTTAAACAAATTTTCAAGAAATCTCGTAAGATTTTGAAATATATGTATTTAGCGGAATTTTCATGATTTTAACTGATTTTTAGAAATTTTAAGGGATTTCCACGGACTATAAAGGATTTTGAAGGATTTTTATAGATTTTTTAAGATTTCAAGCGATTTCAATTATTAGCACAGTTTTTAAAGACGTTTGAAGTATTTTAAGGGATTATAACGGATTTTTCTAAGATTTCAATGATTTTAAGCGATTTCAAGGATTTCACAGTTTATGAATGATTCTAAATTTGTATGGCTTGTGAAGGATTTTAATGAATTTTTAATTATTTAGTAAGGGATTTTTTAAAAGATCCGGTAATATTTCCACGGATTTTGAAGATTTCAATTAATTTTAAAGAGATTTCAAAACATTGTCAACCAAAGAGAGGAATTTTCAATAAAAAATATCAATATTTAACCAAGAGTGGAATATTTAAATTGCGCTTAAAAAAATTAATTCCTGACTAAAAAAACTAATTTTTAATGAAATGGTTACATTTTTAAACAAAAAGATGAGTTATCCAACAAGAAGATTAATGTTCTATCCAAAAAACACGAATTTTGAACAAAACACATAATTTTCTACAAAAGTGTTGAATTTTATAGTATAAAGGACAAATTATTCACAAAACGGTTAAAGTTCTAACTCAAAAATATGACTAAAAAGAACATTTTCTACGTAAAATTAAATTCTCATAACATCAGGGTAATTTTCAAGCAAATAGTTAAATTTAAACCAAAGATATGAATTTTCAACACAACACAGGAATTTTCAACTAAAAAAGATCAAGTTTCAATAATAAAATATCAATATTATTTCAAAAATGGAATAGTTAGAGTACAAGTTGAAAAAATTAATTCACGATAAAAAAACGTCTTTTTACCAAAAGAAATAGATTTTCAACTGAAATCATGAATCTTGAAAAAATGAATTTTCAACACAAGACTTCATCCTAAATGATAATTTTTTCATCCGAAATATCAATTTTTTTAAATGGAATAGTTAAATTTTCAACCAAGGGGATGAATATTGAACAAATATGAATTTTTAACAAACTAGTTTTACTTTCCACCAATTAGTAGAATTTTTAACTGAAGAAAAAGAATTTTTAACTGAATAGATAAATTTTCGACCAAAAATTTGAATTTTCCGGCAAGAAGATTAACGTTCTACCCAAAAACATAAATTGTCAACAAAATACATCATTTTCAACAAAATCGTTAACTTTCAAAGCCAAGAGAATGGAGAATCTACAAAAACAGTTGCATTTTCAATCAAAAAGCATGAATTATTATCAACCAAGAAATATAATATTTCGTCCAAAAAAGCTGAATTTTGAACAAACGATATGAATTTTCAACTATAAGAGAGCAATCATTCATAAAAAATATCAATTTTCAACCAAAAATGGAATATTTACATTACCTATTAATTAAAAAATCATTCTCAACAGCAAATTGTCAACAAAATAGTTACAGTTTAAGCGAAAGAGATAAATTTCATACTAAAATAATGAATCTTCAAAAAAATGAATTAGCAACACAAGAGTTTAATAAAAAAAAATTATTTCTTATCCCAGAAGATTAATTTTCTGAAAATTCGATAGTTGAATTTGCAACCATGAAGATGAAAGTACAGGAACAAAAAAATTAATTTTCAATAAAATAGTTTTACTTCTAATCAAGTAGCTAACTTTTTGACCAAAAAAGATGACTTTCCTACAAAATAGTTGCATTTTCAACAAAATAATAAAATTTTCACTCAAATACTAGAATTCTTAATCAAACGAAATGAATTCCCAACTAAAAATATAGTAGTAGACTTTTAAACCAAAAGTAGTTGATTTTTCCTATTGGCTTTTATTAATTTACTTCGCATTTAAACAAAAAAACTAGGACAAGAGGAGAAAGGGTATGTTGCTGGAAAACATAGAAAAAGAATAATTCATTAAAATTTATCATCATGAAATGTATTAAAAACGTACTAAACGTACTAGATGTAAAGAAAATGTTTTTTTTTTTTTCTAAAAGATATTACTGAATTAAAAAAAAAAGGAATCTCGTACGATTTTGAAATGTATGTATTTAGCGGAATTTTGAAGATTTTAACCGAGTTTTAAGAATTTTATGGGATTTTCACGGACTATAAAGGATTTCAAGGGATTTTTATAGATTTTTTGAAGATTTTAAGCGATTCCATAGTAGGACATGAGCACATTAAAATTGGCCAAAACTAAAAAGACTATCCATGAAGCATAAAACTCACATTCTAGTTGCTTTTTGGGTCTCTGATTTCAAATCCATCGTCAAAACTTTAAAATTCAAAATGGCGGATCCAATATGACAACAAAATTTTAAAAAAATGAGTTACTTTTTATCAAACTCATTTTCCAGTTGTTTTTTGGATCACTGATTCTAAATCTATCATCAAAACTTCAAAATTCCAAATGGCGGATACAATATGGTGACACAATTTTTAGAAAATTATTTGTTTTTTATATAACTAATTTTCTTGGTGATTTTTTGGTCGCTGATTCCAAATCTATAACCAAAACTTCGAAATTCAAAATGGCTGACCCAATTTGGCGACAATCTTTTTTATTATTATTTATTTTTCACAAAACTCATTTCCTAGTTGTTTTCTGGGTCGCTGATTCCAAATTCATCATCAAAACTTCAAAATTTAAAATATCGGATCCAATATGGCGATCGAAACTTGTATACATTTTTGGTTTTAAATCAAATTCGTTTTCTGAGTGATTTTTTATGTGAGTCCCCTCGACTCTTACAATTACACTTTTGTAAAGAAATAAAACAAATTTAAACTGACCGAAACTGAACTGAGCTGAAGGGAACTAAACTGAACGGAACTGAACATTATTATATCTGAGACTCGGCTTATTGTACAACTTATAGGAAGAATTTTTTTTTTATTGAATAAAATATTTTATTCAAAAAATATATATAAATAAATATATATATATTAATGACACACTAATCTACTAAAAATTAGTTAGACTTATTACGTGTATTGAGACTACGTTTTGCACGGAAATAATTTTGAGTAATTGGTTATCTACTTATCTTCAAAATCATTATCTGAAGATACTTCTTTTTCATCAAGAAAGAATTCAGGGCGAGAATTTTCTGGAAAATTTATCTATGGCGATAAGCTATCACGTAAAAACCGGAAATTTATATTAGCACCGAAATATGTGCATAACTTCATTAAAAACTAAAAGTGGCAGCCAGTGGCAGCGCATTTGAAACTTCATTAGTTAACGGGAAGAATGATTCCTTGAAAATTTCAGAAAGATGTGGTACTTCATGGTACTTTTAAACTGAAAAATGTCCAGTATTGAAAACTAGAAAAATGTGCATGTAAACTCTTCTTCCATTCGTAATGAATCAAATATTACAAGTTCTCCAGTAGCTGCAAGGACATTAAAAACGTTTTGAATGAATTGTGAAATCTTTAAACATTGAAATTGATACCAAATTGATAAAATTAATATTTTTTTTTTGCAAACTTTTGATGACCTTGATTGTAAGCTATTCTACGATTTGGATATACTCTAGAGACATTACTTGTATATGAAAGCATTTGAAATTGGGTTTCTATCTACAATAACATATGTGTAAAAAAATAACAATTTCCTTTTATACCAATTTTGACCTTGAGTTTTTGCCAAATTGGATAAGCTCCTGTCCCACTGTGGATTCCAAAATGAGATTCCTAGAGATTTTTAGTAAGTTCGTAACGTTACTTCCACCAAACCACTCCCCACCCTCCGTTACCAATTTTAGTTTTGAGCGTAACTACACCCTTTTCCTTAAAAATTGTTAATCTCCCGTGCAGAAATATCCCCATCTTTCCCTATTTGATGTTGGGTTCTGATAGGGCCCCGACCAGAATTACTAGTTTAGAAAAAACTGATGGGGTCCCTATCAGGCTCTAGTGGGAAATTTCTAGCTTATAATACGTAAGGAAAATTTATTAGGTAAATCTATTCATTTATTAATTAATCAATGTTAAATTGAAATATATTGGACTCAGGTTAGAAATCAATATACTCTCTTTATTCATTTTTTTGTGTTTTATTTCAAGTTGTATTATAAAATGCATTTGAAGAAATGGTGTAAAGATATGATCAATAATAACCTACCAAACTTGCTTATCATTTTCTTTCACCTGTATTCGTTAATTTATTGTAAGATTTGAGAGAAGGAAACTGAAATGTATTGCTTTTTAGAAAAATGCCAAATTTTTCAAAAATACTTCTTCGCGTGATCAAAGATGTTTTCAAGAGTTATTTTATAGCATAAGACAACTAAATATGAGTTCTTTGAAATTGTTTTTAAAAAATGCAAAATTTCGTATGTTCTAACAAGGCCTTGGAAAATAATAAAGATTAATTTCTTTAGTCTACAGTAACTTTCATTGAATTTATATGTTTCTGAAAATTAACCTTCTGATGTTTCTTTAATTTTCAAATTTAATAAAATAATGTTAAATGTAGTATTGCAAAATTAAACTACACGCGTATTTGGAATTGCCGCCTGACTGCTGCGCGCCACATGCGACGCACATTGTCTGACGCCATGCCAGAAGTTTCCTGCCAGTCTGGCGCATGGTCACATGTCCATAAGAAATCAAAATCTTTCCGATTTGACTAAATATTTATTAAAGTTTTGAGTGTGGATGAATATAGTGAACATAAAAATATATTATAAGTTTGCAGAAATTCAGACATATTTTTGATCGTCGAAAAAATGTGAAATTGTGTAGTGGTCTACTATAATAATCCTAACCTCTAATCATCAATGTTCTCTAGAAAATATAGTGCAAAAGTATATTACTGAAAGTTTTTTCGAGGAATTTTACGTGTTTCAAATGTGCAAGTTTGAAAATGTGGCTATTTTAAACAATATTCAAATGGTAAAGATTCGGACATATTGTGGAAATTTTATATATGATTTACAGGGCATTCGTTTTACTGCATATTATTTGGAATTTTTTGGAGACCTACTTATACTAGATCAGATTTACATATTAGTAGACAGTCTCTAATAATATGTCAATAAAATCTAGTTTAGGTGAACAAATACTCCCATAAGAATCTCGCAGGGTCACCTCTTCTTGGCAGGGTTGTGGAAGAGGGACCCCAACCAGAAAAACTACTAGAAAGTCTAGTAGGGCTCTCGTGGCCAAATCGTTGCGTTACCGACAGGGCCCACACTAGTTTCCCCCAATAGAGCCCGATTAGAAATAGGGAAAACTCGTCAGAGCCCTACTATATCCCTTTCAAAATTTCTGCACAGGCTAGTTTATGGGCGGCCCCTTATCGAAAATGAACTTCCTGCTTCAGGGTAGGTTTAACTTTACTTTTTTCCATCAAGATTGTACATTTCCTGACAAATAGAAGCCTGAGGATAATTTAAAAATCTTGGGAGGTATCAAGGCGCCTGTAAGCAAAGGCAAAAGTAGGAAAGAATGGCGTGACCAAGGTAATAGCGAGGCTCAGTTACTGAATTTTCATCCCCTCTGAGGATCATGCACGTCGAAGCTGGCATGTAATGGATCCGGAATCGCGGCGTGTAATTTTAGTGTTTTACAGTACCCACCAATCAACCCCCAGCCCCTCAACCCACTTGGGCACGCACGCTCACATTGGTTAGAATTGTGCAGGTACGCCAAATCGTAGGACTTAATGCACGTAACGGCAACAGTAGTACCAACCACACCATGGAAAACAGGGCCCGGTCTCGAATTCCCATGATTCATCGGCCCTGTTTTATCGTCCATACAAATTGTTTCGGCCTGTAACTGCCGTCCGACACGAAGTTGCCACGTAGTAGCACCGCCGCCCATTTACATAAAAATGTCCGGCCCTACTGGCTTCGACTTGCTGACTCTAGCGCTGTTCAAATTGTATTATTGCAGTATGGGGGTGATTAATCATTAAGGGGTTATTCTACTATCTCACTTTTGAAAAATCGATTTTATTATTGTTGCATTTTTCGACAGTTTATATATTCAGAAATATCATATAAAAATTTGATACAGAAATTCGGAGTCTTCCTATACTTTTGAGAGCTTGGGGCAAAAGCGCGTAGAGAGCTGAGCGCTTGAGTGCAGCATCCGAATGCGGGTGCTTATGTTTCAGCGGTGGCAATTGTTTTAGATGCATATCTGGAATTATTGCTGTTTATTTTTTAATGTGTATATGTAAAGAAAATATTGCACTTCTAAGAATGTACACGAAGCAGGGAGCGCTGATTGAGTGTAAGTAACTTTTTTTTACAATTTTTATGTTCCGGAAACTTTGAACGCGTTTTTCTCGAAACAACATTTTTGCGCTCTGCGCGCATGATTTCTCCCAAAGTTTTCAAAACGATTACTTTCAAATTTTCTACGTTTATTCTAAATATAAATATCTACATAGTGGCATAGTGATTCTTTGATTGTTTAGGTTTATCATAGTTAAATTAACAAAAAAAGAACATAAGTCTGTTTTATAGGGTCCCAAAAAAAGCCCCATAAGAGAAAAAATACGTTTGGTGAAATTTTTGAAGTAATTATGACATCTTTGCGTTTTTTTGAATGAAAATTATTTCTAATACACAAAATACTAGTTTATACTGATAATTTAATGTTGACATACATTTTTTAATTAATTGATCATTGTTTTTAGCAATCTTCTTTTAAAATGGAGATGGAAGGTCGCTTTTTGTCCAATTTTCAATTCGAGTAAGAACACGGTTAATTAATCATAACAAACATAATTGTTCAAACAATTTATTATTATTTTTAATAATATTCTCTTAGAATAATGCTAGAAAATTGCAGTTTTTCTTGAAATTTTTAACTTTTTGTTTACTTTTAAATTGGAGTAAGTTAAATAAATAATTGAAGTTAACAAAATTATTTGTTTAAAGAATCTCTTATCATTATTATTATTAATCTTCAATGTGAATAATGCTAGAAAGTTGCGTTTTTTCTAAAATGTACAACTAGTTTTCTACTTTTCACATAGGATGAGTTATTAGTTAATAGAATTCAGCACAAGTAATTATTTAAACAAATTATTATTGTTTATTACTATCTTCTCCTTTATTAATGCAATATAGTTGTGGTTTCTTCTGAAAACTTTAACTTTTTACCCACTTTGTACTTAGTAACGTAATAAATAATGCAAGTTAACAATCATAGTTGTTCGAACAATTTATTATTGTTTATAAATATCTTCTTTCAGATAAGTGCCAAAAAGTTGCGGTTTTTTCTGAACTCTTAAACTTTTTGTCTAATTTTCACTTAGTAAGGTAATAATTAATGCAAGTTAACAAATATGCTTCTTTAAACAATTGATTATTGTTGATAACGATATTTTCTCGAAGTAATGCAGGAAAGTTGCTTTTTTCTGAAATCCTTAGTTTTTCTTTGACTTTTTAGCTATGAAAAAATAATAAGTGACCCTTAACAAGAATAAAAAAAAGCTATCTTACACAAGAGACAAAAACTAATAATGGAAAGATTGAGAGTAGCTGGGAGAACTAGGTGAATAAACTGCAACCTTCTAGCACTTATCTAAGATAAAATAGTTATAACCAATAATAAATTGTTTAGAGAACTATTTTTATTAACTTGCATTAATTATTACCTCACTAATCGAAAAGTAAGCAAACAGTAAAAAATTCAGAAAAAAACGTATCTATCTGGCATTAATATAAATAAAGATAGTTATTAACAATAATAATTTGTTTAAACAATTATTGCAGCTCAACTTAAACAATTGTTACGTCACTCCAAGTGAAAAATAGATAAATAGTTAAAGATTTTGGAAAAGCCACAACTTTCTGCATTTAAGCAAAGAGAATATTATTAACAATAATAATGAAATATTCAAAAAATGATTTTTCTCAACTTAAATTATTCATCACTTCACTTTATCTAAAAGACGGACAAAAGTTAAGAAATTCATAAAAAACCGCAACTATCTAGTAATAATATAGAAGAAGATAGTTATTGACAATAATAATTTGTTTAAGCAATTATTTTTGCTATATTAAAATAAATATTAACTCACTCCATGTGAAAAGTGAACAAAAAGTTGAAAACTTCAGCAGAAAACCGCAATTTCTAGAATTATTTAAAGATAATATTGTTAAAAATAATAATACATTGTTTAAACAATTATATTCGTTAAAATTAAGTAACCTCTCTCTTATTAAACATTAGAAAAAAGTGGTAAATTTTGGAAAACACCGCGACTTTCTATCATCATTCTAAGAGAAAATTGTTTCCGAATTTTTCAACCTATTTTTAATTTTTTCGTTAGGTCAAGACTATAATCAATTAAATATAGAAAAAATAATTGTTTAAATGATTAATTATTATTTATAATAATATTCTCTTAGAATAATGTTTGAAAGTTGCAGGGTTTTCTAAAATATTCATCTTTTTGTGGATTTTTACTTAGAGCGATGATAAAAATAATAAAATTTAACAGAAATTATTGTTTAAATAATTAAATATTATTTTTAATGATATTCTCTTTAAATATTGTTAGAAAGGTGCATTTTTCTTAAAATTTGCAACTATGAGGCAACTTTTTACTTAGAGTGTGGAAAGAATTATTGAGATGTAACAAACATATTTCTTTAAACAAATAATTATTGTTTATAACTATCTTCTCTTATAGTAATGCTATAGAGTTGTAGTTTTTTCTGAAATTTTTTCCTTTCTGTAAACTTTTCACTTAGAGCGAGGCAACAATTAATTAAATTAAACTAACATAATTTCATAAACAAATTATTATTGTTTATAACTGTCTTCTTCTGTAATAATGTTAGATATTTGCGGTTTTTTAAATAAAATTTCAAACTTTTTGTCCACTTTTTACTTAGTGAAATAATCATTAATGCAACTTAACAGACATAATTGTTCAAATCATGTTTTCTTTAACTTTTTAGTTGGGCACTGATAATAAATTATTCTATTATTAATAATCGGAACGAAAAGATATTTTTTATTTATTATTTGTTCATAACAAAAAGACTAAAGCAGAGTTGAAAATTTTATACAAAACTGCAATTTTCCAGCAATTATTCAAAAGAAAATAGCAAATATCTATAGCATGACTGTAGGAGAAGATATTTATAAACAATATTAATAATTTAAACAATAATTTTTGGTTAATTTCATTAATTTTTACCTCGCTTTGAATGAAAAATGGACAAAAAGTTGAATATTTTATGAAAAAAGCAAATTTCTAGCATTAATTATGGATGATATTATTTCAAACAATAATTATTTGTGTGAAAAATTATGTTTGTCTACTTGAATTATTAGTTAGCTCGCTTCAAATGAAAAGTGGATAAGATGAATATTGTAGAAAATATCGCAACTTTCTAGTATTTTTTGAAGAGAATATTATTAAAAATAATAATGAATTTTTACAACAATTATTTTTGTTATCTGAAATGAATGATTACCTGATTTTAATTAAAAAGTAGACTACAAAGGGTAAGTTTCAGAAAAAACTGCAACTTTCTAGAATTAATTATAAAAGAATATTATTATAAATCATAATTGTTATCAAAATGCATTCTGATAAATTCAATTAAGTATTGCTTCGATGTAACTAAAAAAATTTTAATAAGTTGAAATACTCGGTACAAAACCGCAAATTTATAACTTTATTCTCGGATATATGTTCCAAAACCAATAATAAATTCTTTGAACAATTTATTTATTTTATTTATTATTTCATCTATTTAAACTCATTTTCTCAAACAATTATATTTGTTAAATTGAATTAATTAGGACCTTACTCTAATTGAAGAGTGGAGAAAGAGTGCAAAATTTTAGAAAAAAATGATACTTTAAAAAGTTGTAAGAGAATATTATTATAACTAATGATAAATTATATAAACAATTATTTCAGACAAATTCACTAAGTCATCGCCTCACTCTGACTAAAACGTTGAAAATAAGTAAAAGAATTTGGAAAAATCGCGACTTTCTAAAACTATTCTGAAAGGAATTTGCTAAAAGCAATATCAAATTATTTAAAGAATTAATGTAAACATATAATTATCAGTAGGAAATAGTATTTTGTGCATTGGGAACATTTGGTTTAAAAAAAATCGCAATTAGTCATAATCAGCACTAGAAATTCGCAAAACCCAATTTTTCATTTATGGGCTTTTTTTGGACTCTATAAAACAGTTATACGGTGGTGATATTTAAAAAGTAATCATTCAACTAATATTGACGATTCTGAATAAAATTTACTAAAACGTCTTTTTTTCTTATGGGAAATACGTGTTAAACTTCATGAGGCTTTCGGAACCTCTAAATATCATTTTTTTTAAACAAATTTATTTTTTCATGAATTTGAAAAATGTTGGGAAGATATGGGAAAAAAATTCAGAAAAAAATGTAGCCACTCGAATGATCATATCTCACAAACGCTCGATTAAATCAGCTTCATTTACTCACGTACCCCATAAGAACAGTTTTCGGGCGCTTTGGTCACAGCGATTCCGCGCACTATTACTCACCTGGAAAAGAAGGAGAAAAATATGTTAGAGTGTGGCATAAAATGCGAGATGAAAGGATAAAAAAGAAGCATTATAAGTGGAACAAAGAGCCGCCGAGAGTTCACAGTACTTCTCTTTGCGACAGCGACACTCGGGACGTGACTAGAGTTTTTTTTCTCATCCAGTAATTATGTACAATACGTAATGTCGACCGTTTTTTAATTGAGTTTTTTAATTCACACAAAGAAAGACATGCTCTAGAAAATCTAGATTTAAACAATTCTAAATAGTTTTTAGTAAAAGCGTTGATGTGTGCGAAGTCTGTCTGGAAAGTATTCCACCTTATTCGGAAACCATTGTTATGATTCAGAAAGAGTATGTTGATGATTAGGATGCCGAAAACTATATTCAGAAAATTTTTAGTGCGACAAAAACGCACGTGCGTTGCAGCTTATTCAGCAATTTTTGGTGAAACTCCAGAAATTGCACAAAGACCTTGCACAACATCGGCAGTCATTTTAAAAAAATTCCCTTATTCTCTTTTTTTTCCTAAATGCGAACTGAAATAATAGAGACCAATAAGAAAATCCAACTATTTTTCGATCAAAAATCATTCTTATTAAATGAAAAGTCGACTATTATATGTTTGGTTTAGAATTCATCTATTTTATTTGAAAATTATACTATTTCTAAGCTTTTCTTTCTACTAAGATTTAACTATTGTGTTAAGAATGCCTTTTTTTATTTGGAAATTAATTTTGTGATTAGTTCAAAATTAATATTTCTTAGTAGAAAATTCCACTATTTGGTTGAAATTCAAAATAATTTGTTAAACATTAATTTATTGGCTGCAATTTTAATTATTTTTTTCAAAATTAATTTTTTTTTGTTTTAAAATTAACTGCTTCAAAATAAAATTTAACTTTTTCATTTTTTGTTCAAAATTGATCGTTTTCAGTTGAAAATTCAATCATTCAGTTAAAAATGAATGTATTTTGTTGTAATACTACGGGATTCAGAAAACTATTGTTTTATACATTTTTAGCCAAGATTTGGAGATGAGTCTGCATTAGCGGCAACTTTGTGCTTCAAAACGACAACACACGTGCTTATTTATTGCAGCTTATTCAGCTATTTCTGGCGCAACACCAGAAATTGCACAAAAACCTTGCACAACTTCGGCAGCTCTCATAGGTCATTATATAGTTGAAAGAAGAACTACTTTGTAGAAAATTAATTTCTTTAGTGGAAAATCTATCCCTTTGGTTGAAAATTGAACTATTGTGTTGAAAATTCCTTTTTTTTATTTGGAAATTAATGTTGTGTTTTGTTGAAAATTAATATTTTTAACTGAAAATTTAGCTATTCCATTTTTAGTTTAAAATTAATATTTTTTAGTAGAAAATTGAACTATTTGGTTAAAATTTAAACTACTTTGTTAAACAATAATTTATTGACTGCAGGTTTAATTATTTTGTTGAAAATTCGTTTTTTTTTCGTTTAAAAATAATAAGTTTCAAACTAAAATTAAACTGTTTCATTTTTTGTTTAAAATTGATCGTTTTTAGTTGAAAATTTTATCATTTGGTTGAAAATAAATTTATTTTGTTCTAATACTACGGGATTCAGAAAACTATTGTTTTATACATTTTCAACCAAGATTTGGGGATGACTCTGCGTCATCGGCGACTGTGTCCTTCACCGGGACAACACCCGTGCTTATTTATTGCACCTTATTCAGCTATTTCTGGCGAAACACCAGAAATTTCACAAAAACCGTACACAACTTCGACAGCTCCCATAATTCCTTACACAGTTGAAAGATGAACTACTTTGTTGAAAATTCAATTCTTTAGTGGAAAATCTATCTCTTTCGTTGAAAATTCAACAATTTTGTTGAAAATTCTTTTTTCTTGAAATCAATTTTTTGAACTGAAAATTTGACTATTCCATTTTTGTTTGAGAACTGATCGTTTTTAGTTCAAAATCAAAATGTTTGGTTAAAAATTAACTAGTTTGTTGAAGATTTATATTTTTGGAGGGAAAATTCAACTGATTTGTAGGAAAATCATCTTTTTGGCTTGAAATTCAACTTTTTTGCTGAAAATTCGCCTTTTTGGTCTGAAAATTATATTATTTTGGTAGAAAACTTAAATATTTGGTTCAAAAAGAACTTTTTCTTTAACAATTCATAATTTTTTTTTTTTTTTCTAAAGCGCAACTGCTTGGTTAAGAGATAATCTGTTTTGCTCAAGGTTTCAAGTATTTGGTTGAAAATTCGTCTTTATTGGTTGAATTAAACCGGTTTTTATTTTATATTAAAAAAATTTTTAGTCAAAATATCAACTATTACATTTTTCGATGAAAATTTAACTATTATATATATAACTATTATATATATATAACTATTATATATATTATAGATTAATTTTCAACAAAATATAGAAATTTTTAGCCAAATATTTGAATTTTCATCTGAAGAAGATAAATGTTAAACCAAACATAGAATGGTTAATTTTTCGTTAAAAAAATTCATTTTCGACCCCAAAAAAAAACAATTTTCCACAGAATATTTAAATTCTTAAGCAAAGAAATGAAGTTTTAACTAAAATAATGAATCTTCAAACAAAAAAATGTTTTTTTTACTCAATAGTTGAATTTTTATCCTAAAAGATGAATTTTCTACAAAAAAAAACAAACAAATTTTCAACAAAATAGCTAAATTTTCAAACAAGCAGATGACTTTTCAACCAAGAAGATTAAATGTCTATCAAAAAAGATAAATTTCCGACAAAAAATTGAATAGTTAAGTTTTCAGTTAAAAAAAATTAATGTTCAATAAAAAAGCTAATTTTCAATCGAAGAAATGAGTTTTTAACCAAAAAGTTAAATTTTCCACGAACGAAATAAATTTTCAACGAAAAAGGTGAATGTTTCATGAAACAAGGAATACTTAAATTTTCAGTTAAAAACATTAATTTACAACTACAAAAAATTTTGAACAAAATAGTTACATTTTGAACAAAGAAAAAGTTTTTTCAAACAAAATAATGAATCATCAACCGAAAAAATGAATTTTTAACAAAGTAGTTCCACTTTCAACTAAGTACTTGAACTTTGAACCAAAAAAGGTTTTTCCTCTAAAGTCTCAACTTTTGAAGTGAAATTTATCATATTACAGGATATTCATGTATTTTGTTGTAATTTCGTCTTTTTTGGTTAAAAATTATTCTTTTTCGTTGGAAATTCATGATATGGGTTGAAAATTCAACTATTCGGTGAAAAATTGATCTACTTTGTACAAAATTCGACAATTTTGTTAAAAAGTAATTTTTTTTGGTTCAAAATTCAACTTCTTTGTTAAAAACTCAGTTTTCTGGATGAAGATTCTTGATTTTAGTCGAAAATGGTTTCGATGAACATTTAACTATTTTTTTTTTGAAAATTAGTTTTTTTGGTTAAAAATGAATCTTTTAAATAAAAAAACTAAACGAATTAGATGAAAATTCAACCATTAGGTTTAAAATGCATGTATATTATTAAAAATTCATCTTTTTCTTAGAAAATTAATCTTCTGGCTTGAAAATTCATCTTTTTGCTTGAAACTATTTTGATGAAAATTCATTTTTTTGGGTGAACAATAATTTTTTTAACTGAAAACTTAACTATTCTATTTTTATTGTAAATTTATCTTTCCTAGGTAGAAATTCATCTTTTTCAATATATATTTATATCACAAAAAATGACATTGCCATAAATCAAGGTTACCACTCAAATCTTAGAAAAAAATGTCTCTTCATTTCTCATTCTTATTTTTAAAACGTTCTTTGCAGTTATTCAAATTTTAAGATTTTTAGAACTGAAACATTTCAAAACTGAATTGGAAAGTAAAATAGTCAGAGTAAAATAATTCTTTCAGGGTATTCAGATATTTTTTAGGGTAATCAGATGTTTGAAAAAATAGTTTTTCTATCATTTTAAGAATGAAAGTAATGTTACTGATGATGTTATTTCAAATGAAAAATATTATTTTTAATGAAAAAAATGTTGAAACTTACAAGAAAATCTTATTTTAATAATGCTCTTTGCAATTGGAGTTTTTCTTACTATCGTCGCTTTTTACCAGTTGTTCAGTAATAGTTGAATTTTAATAAATGATGGCTTATTTTTTCGGGGAAAGCCATGATTAATTAAAATTCAACCATTTTTTGAAAAATTGGTAAGAAGAGACATTAAGAAAAAATTCCATTATACAAAACTATTGTTAAAATGACTATATTTGTAAGTTTAACATTTTTTTCGTAAAAAATGTTTTTTCTTTCATATTAGAAGCATTCTAAATCGAATAGTTCTAATTTCAAAATCCTTCCAAACTGGACAGCATTCCAAAATAAAAGATTCCAAATCATTAGTTTTAAGTTCATACCGTTCAAAATAGAATAATTTCATATTTAAATTTTTCAAATTCAACTATTGGTATTGTATGATTTTTTTATAATTAAGAAAGACGTCTCTTCTTTTCACAGAAAACTTGATAAAAAATGAACGAATAATAAATTAAAAATAGAAAAATTGGTAAAATGAAAATTGTCAATTAACGAATGGTTTCAATTCTAAATAATTTACTTTTTTCTCATTTGTTTAATTTTTAGCCCCTCCAAAATTTGAAATAAGACAACTTTAAACGCCTCTTACTTTGAACCAGATCGATTTTGTAGAGTGTAAATTTAAAGTGCAATTTTCACCTAAAATGGGGAAAAAATACAAAAATCCACATTTTTTTTGAAAAATTTAGTGCTTTTCAAAATAAAACAAAATTGGGGATACCCAGAGAGCTATGTGGACTGTGGTGCCATTTGTGGAGGCGCTGCTTTTGCTATCTGGGTCATTAGGTCACACGAACAAGTTTCCCGTTTGGCCTCGGGTTGTTTGTAAACGTATTTGTAATATCTTTCTATACGTGTTTTAACATTGAATTCGCTTAAATGTAGTAGTTCACGTTTCGTGACATTCGATTCGGTATGATTGCATTTTTTTGTTCCATGCACTACATAATTTTTTTTTTAATTCGTTAATTACACACATACTGATATCTTATCTTCTTCTTATCTGGTCAAACCATCTAAATGTTCAAAATTAATGTACTTCATATAAATTATATCTGAACTATTTTCACGTAAAAGTTTTGAACAGTTTTTATTTATTATCTCAATGATATCAGGAACCTCAGAAACGGGGACAAAAAACAAAACCTACTCTTTCAAGATTCGTCTTTGAATATATTAATAATTTCGTTGCTCAGCACAATAACTGTAGATTTTGGAAGATTTCAACATAAAAAAAACTTTTTAAGAATTTTGAAAGGTTTTGAGGAAAATGATTTTTCCTTTTGAAAAATTAATTTTATAAGAAAATTAAAAAAGTTTTAAACAAATTTCAAATGATTTCCTACAATTTGGGGAAAGAATTTAAAAGATTGTAATACGAAATTTTTCAATTTCAAGTCAAGTATTTGAATTTTCTTTCAAAAAGTTTTATTCTCAACGAGAAATGTAATAGTTGATATTTGAACGAAAAATATTTCAATTTTATTTCTAAAAATTTTGAATTTATCGAAAAAATATGAATTTAACAAAAATAGTTCAATCCAAAATTCTTGAAAAGCTCCTACATTCTTTATTCAAAATCTTCAAAAATCTACACTGTGTTACAATTTTTTTAAATCTTTTCAAGTTCAAAATTATTTTTCAATCTTTTCAAAACTTCTAAGTATTTCTTCAACTTACTCAAAATTCTTATAAAATTATGCTTTAAAATCTTCTAGTTTTTTTATGGAATTTTAGGAAATTATATTAAATATTTCGAAATCTTTTTCAGTTTTTATTTAAAATTCAGTATCCAAAATAAAAAATCATTAAAAATTTTCCCTGAATTCTTAAGAATTTTTGTTGATTCTCTTGAAACCTTCCATAATTCTTAGAAAGCTTTTTTTAAATCTTTCAAAATCTATATTAGGCTTAAATTTTGTTTAAATCTTCTCAAGATTCAAATCATCTCCAATCTTTTCAAAACTTCTAAATATCTTTGGAAATAATAAATTTGTCCTAAAATTTGTTCAAATCCTGTAAAATAAAAAAATTGTCTTAAAATCTTCCAGAATCTTTTTCGACACATTTTGAAATCTTTTAAACCTAAAATTAATTTTTAAAAAAAATAAAACCTGAATAATTTCAAATTTTCCCATAAAGAAATATTATATTTGGTATGGGTAATTGTTTTTTACCACTACCGACAACTTTTTTAAAGCGGGAACGACAGTGTATTTAAAATGTTCAGAGAAATCTTTAAAAAGTGTTTCGTTTTCGTAAAGGTTTTAAAATTCTTAAAAAGCAGTTGAATTTTTTGTTCGAAATTTTCAAAAATCTACATGTTGTAAAATCTCTTATACTAAAAATTATTCTTTTAAAATAAAACCTAAATCATTTCAAATTTTCCCAGAAATCTTATTTTCGATACCGTTAATTGTTTTTTTACCGCTACCGACAATTTTTTTTAACGGTACTGACGGTGTATTTAAAATTTTCCCAGGAATCTTAAGAAAAGTGTTAGATTTTCGTAAACGCTTTCAAAATTTTTAAAAAAGCTTCTAAATTTTTGGTTGAAAATCTTTAAATATCTACATTTTGTTAAAAAAAATTAGAAATACTTTTAGGTTCAACATTATTTGTGAATCTGTTTATAACTTCTAAATATTTTTTCAACTTACTCAACATTTCTATAAAATTTCGTAATATTGCAAAATAAACAAATTTTGCTTTAAAATCTTCTACATTTTTTACGAAATTTTAGGAAATCATTTGAAATATTCTAAAATCTTTTTCAATTTTCTCTAAAAATTCATGTTCCAAAATAAAAAATCATTTAAAATTTTCCCAGAAATCATTAAAAATTTTCCCAGAAATCTTAAGAATTTTGTCTTGGTTCTCTTGAAACCTTTCAAAATTCTTAAAAAGCTTCTTTTTTCAAAATCTTCCAAATCTACATTTGGTTAAAAAAAATTTTAAATCTTCTTAAGATTTAAATTATTTTAGAATATTTTTAAAACTTCTAAATATCTTTTCAAATAATTCAGTTCTGGTAAAGTTTGATTAAATCCTGTAAAATAAAAAAAAAATGTCCTAAAATCTTCCAGATTATTTGTTGTCACATTTTGAAATCTTTTAAACTCAAAATTAATCTTTTAAAATAAAACCTAAATCATTTCAAATTTTTCCAGAAATCTTATAGTCGTTACCGGTAATTGTTTTGTTATTTCGACCGTCAATTTTTTACCGGTACCGACAGCTAATGCATTTCATAAATTGAAATATTTTAATTTTTTGTCAATAATTTCATTTTTCCTATTTATTTGAAAATTTGAAAAGGTTTGAATGTTATATTTTACATTTAATATTGCCCAATATTAAAAAATCATTTAAAATTAAAATATTTTCTTTTTATAAAAAATGTCTAAAAACGTTAAAAATCCATTTTTTTCATCAAGTGAAATTTTGTTGTTGAAATTTTTGATTTAATAAATTGATAGTACGGAAAATTTCTAATCTTTGTCATTCGATACCCAGGTAACACAACCTCTGACAATGACATGATTCTACCAGATAACACTGTAGGAATTCAAACAACGCATAAGTTCTATTTGCCCAACAGTAGTAAGACCTCCAAAATTTAGTTCGATCTGATAATATCTTCTGTTTTATAAATGGATTTCAAAATTCAAATTTCGAAAAATAAAATAAATAAATTCTCTATGAGTTAAAAAATCATGTCAAATTCTTGTTCGGTACAGTTTTTATTAGTGAATAATAATATTTAATCAGAAGTAAAAAAAAATCGTGCTCAAAGTAGAACTTTCTTGAAATGAGAAAAAAAACTAGTTTTTTGGATTGTGATAACTGCAAATTAAAAAAAAATTAAATACGTGCTTGAAATTTCTTTAGCCAAATTCACAATTTTGAAACAAGAAAAAGAATTTGTTTCATAATGAAAAAACTATGGCATGTGTTTTAGATCACAGCTGAATAAATGTCAACCACATGTTTAAATTTTTTCCAAAAATCTGAAAATAACACAATCCAAAAAAATCTTTTTTCATATTTGAAAAAGTTGTAATTTGAACACAAATTTCATTTTATATTTTATAATTTTATATTACTAGAACATATAACAATCAGCATAAAAATTTGATTACATTTTCAATATTTGCTCTATTCGTGAATAAATAGCCACTGAAAAAACTTTTTTGTTGGAAATTCAACTAATTAGTTGAAAGTGAAACAACTTAGTTAAAAATTCACTTTTTGGTTGATGATTCATGATTTTATTTTAGAAACCTTTTTTTTTCATTTATTTTGTAGAATTTGTTTTGTAAATAATTTTTCAAACTGAAAATCTTAGCATTTCAAGTTTTGTTGAAAATTTACCTTCTTCAGTTGAAAATTCAACTATTTGGTTGAAAATTTCTTTATTTTGTTGCAACTTTGTCTTTGGTGATGTAATATTAATCTCCTTGATGACTAATTCATCTTTTTGGTTGAAATTTTATTTTTTCAGGTGAAAACGTATTATTAGTTTGAAAATTTATTTAAAAATTCATGTTTTTTGTTGAAAATTTTTTTTTTTATCGAAAATCAATCTATTTCGTTACAAAATTGATCTTTTTGATCGAAAATTCATTTTTTTAATTACAAATTTGAGTTTTTTATTAAAAATTAATGTTTATAACTAAAAATTTGAATATGCTACTTTTTGTCGAAAATTGATCTTTTCCGATAGAAATTTAATCTTCTGGGTTGAAAATTCATCTGTTTGGATGGATTTTTTTTTTAGTTGAAAATTCATCGATTTTGTTGAAAATTTTCCTTTTTGGTACAAAATATATATGCAGGGTGAAAATTTAACTATTTGGCTAAAAATTTATTATTTTGTTTATTGTTGAAAATAAATTTTTTAAACTGAAAATGTAACTTTTCCATTTTTGCTAGAAAATTGATCTTTTTTACTTGAAAAATCACTTATTTTTATGAAAACTCTTCTTGTTGGGGTTGAAAATTAGACGGTTTTGGTTAAAATTTTAACTTTTTTTGTTAAAAATTAATGTTTTTGAGTTAAAAGCTCAACTGTTTTGCTGGAAATTCGTATTTTAAATTTTATTTTTTTAATTTTAAATTGGCTTGAAAATTTAACATTTTTGATGAAATTTTTTTCCAATTAAAAAAATTGAATCACACCGGGGACCAAAAACAGAATAATTTTCAAACCAAAAAGAGGAATCTTCAACCAAGAAAGATTTTTCAGTTAATGAAGAAAAAAAATAGCATCCAAAATGTTACATTTGCAAGCTGAAAAGATGAATTTCCAGTAAAACAGTTGAGTTTTCAACCCAAAAATGTTAATTTTTAACAAGAAAATTTAAATTTCTACCCAAAAAATATGAATTTTCCACCCCAAAAAGACGAGTTTTCAATAAAGTAAGTGATTTTTCAACTAATAAAGACAAATTTTCTAACAAAAATGGAATAGCCACATTTAGAAAAAAAATTTTTACCAGAACAAACGGATTTTTAATAAAATAGTTTAAATTTCAACCAAATAAATAAATTTTTAACTAAGATCCTGAATCTTTTAACGAAAAAAAATTAATTTTCAACCACAAAGTTGAATATTTTACCAAAAAAGATCAATTTTCGACAAAAAGTGGAATAATTAAATTTTCAGTTGAAAAAATTAATTTTTAATAAAATAGTCTAATATTCAACAAAAAAAAAGAATTTTTGACGAAAAAGAGAAGTTTTCAGTCAATAAGATTAATTTTCTACCAAAAAACATTAATTTTAACAAAATACATGAATTTTTAACCAAATATTAGAATTTTTAGAGGAAGTTTCGACCTAATAGTTAAATTTTTTAAATTCGGAAAATGTTTGCTTGATAATTTATTTATTTATTCTCTCATATTTATTTATATCGAAAGTTTGTTTTACATTAAATTCGCTTCTATAATGATATCGTCAAAATCTGGGAGTTTTCAGCTTTATTATTTACAATTTGTTTATAAGACTCGAAAAAAAGGGTCTTTGGACTAATTATATTTCTTAAAACATACGTGAAAAGAGATACGTAGAATGTTCATGTTTGGTGACATTGGTACTTACACAATTATCATAAAAATTATGTCACGAATAATTCGTGTGCTTGTCATAAACCACAGTAAAATCGGAAAAATATTATGTTTACATTACCTACAAGCGTGGACTAAATATTGGTTCAGCTTAAATAATAATTCTCCGCATAAATTAGGTACATGTTCATTCAATTGTAGTAGTGTGTACTTAGCCTAAATATTTATGACCAAAAATATTCCCATCCACACGGAAGAGGTTTCAAAACCAAAATTTATTGGTTCAAAAATCTTCTGAATTTTTAGCTTTGAAATTTGGAAAAGCCTTAGTCATACACTGACAAAAAACAGACAGAATTCCATTTAAATTGAAAATGGATTAAATTGATTTAGATCGTGTTATTTTCTGTATCAAAAGGGCCATTTATAAATTATTAAATTCTTTTGGGTGGGATAAGACACTTTTTAGGTCTGCCAATCACTAAAAACAAAATTTAAATTTTTATCTAATATTAGTTTTCTGTTTTTATTTAATATAATTAATCTTTTTGAACAGCAGTTTGTCCTCTATTATTTTAAAATAAAAATTTCCAGTCTACTTTTAAATCTCAGACTAAGAATTTACCTTTTTTTGTTGAAAATGGTATTATTTGCTTTAAAATTTAATTATTCCATTGAAAATTCAACAATTTTGTTACAAAGTCATCCTCTTTAGTTGAAAATTGAAAAAATTTTTTTAAAAAATGTTGGATACACGAAGAAATCATGTTGTCAATCCAACCTTTTGGTTTAAAAATAGTCACTTTCAGTTGAAGGTTTATGGTAAATATTTTGTTGAAAATTTGTATTTTTTGGTTGAATTCAACTGTTTCTAATTAGAAATTCTTTGGTTGAAGCTCAAACTTTTTTGTTAAAAATTAATTTTTAGTGTACACGATTTACCATTTTAGTGGAAAATTTATCTCTTTGGTTGAAAACTGAATCAATTTGATAATTTTTTTTAACATTGTTTTTTGAAGTAAAAATTTAATTACGTGGTTGAAAATTCAACTTTTTTGTAGAAAATTTGTCTGTTTGTCTTCAAAATTCAACAATTTCATAGAAAATTAAACTGTTTTGTAGAAAATTATGTTTTTTATTAAAGACTATTTTTTAAATGAAAATTTAACTATCCTATTTTTGGTTACAGATTCCTCCTTTTTGGTTAAAAATGGTATTATTTGCTTACAAATTTAACTATTTTGTTAAAAATTCAACAATTTTGTTCAAAAGTCATCCTTTTTAGTTGAAAATTGAAAAAGTTGAAAAATTGAAAAAAAATGTTTGTTTGTTAACCCAACCCGTAGGTTTAAAATTAGTCTCTTTTAGTTGAAGATTCAAGTATTTTGTTAAAAATTTGTATTTTTTGTGTTGAATTCAACTGTTTCTAATTTAAAATTCTTTGCTTGAAATTTGAATTTTTTTCAAAAATGAATTTTTATTGTTCAATATTTATAACTTTAATGAGAAATTCATCTCTTTGGTAAGAAATCAAAATACTTTGGTAAAAAATTGTTTTTGTTTTGTTAAAAATTATTTTTTTAAAGTAAAAATTTAATTACTTGATTGAACATTCACCTTTTTTTTGAGAAAATTCGTCGGTTTGTCTTCAAAATTCAACAATTCGATAAGAAATTGAACTGTTTTGTAGAAAATTATGTTTTTTATTGAAAACTATCTTTTTTAATGAAAATTTAACATTTCCATTTTTGGTTAATAATTTTTTTTTTAGATTCAAAATTCAACTGCTTGGTTGAAAATTGATTGATTTTTGTTTAAAATTTGTCTTTTTTTTGGTAGAAGATTAATCTTCTCGGTTAAAAATTTAACTATTTGTTTAAAAATTTATATTTTATATTGAAAATGCGTCTTTTTTGGTACAAAATAAATTTTTTATATAAAAACGAAATTGTTTGGTTGAGATATAATCTGCTTTAGTTGAAGATTCAAGTATTTTGTTCAAAATTTGTATTTTTTTTGGTTTAAATTCAACTGGTTTTTCTTTAAAATGAACATCTTTATTTGTTTTAAATATCAACCATTACATTTTTTGTCGAACATTAATCTTTTTTGGTCAAAAATTCCACTCTTTGGTTGAAAGTTGAACTTTTTTTCAAAAACTAATTTTTTTGTTAAAGTTAAGAATTCATATTTCTGGTTGACAATTCAACTGTTTTGTAGAAGTATCATCTTTATGAATTGAAAATTCAAAATTTTGGATGAAAAATCAACTATCACATTTTTTCTGAGATTTCTTCTTTTTTGGTTGCGAATTCAACTTCTTGGTCGAAAGTTTAATCATGTATATGCTTTGTTAATTGATCAGAAACCGTAATAATTAAGTTCACGAATAAAACTTAGTCGGCGAAAATTACTTAAGTAAGTTGAAAATGTCAGAAAAAAATTTACGTAATGTATGCAAGGCCCCAAATTGCATAGAAAATGCAATGAGTAAGAGTCGAGAATCGCAGAATATTATTTTTCTATACAATTCACAGATAAGACTCTGTTACACAATAATGAGTCCACATTGCCTTGGTGAGATAA
Organism: Andricus grossulariae; assembly: GCA_011634705.1. Taxonomy (NCBI): domain Eukaryota; kingdom Metazoa; phylum Arthropoda; class Insecta; order Hymenoptera; family Cynipidae; genus Andricus; species Andricus grossulariae. Next base: position 166,766,203 of record JAABKJ010007545.1, read on the forward strand.
GCAATGTAGCAATTTATCAGCAAATTTTATTACCTAAATTAAAATCAATACATATTACAACCTCGTGATACAGATAAAAAAGGTAGAAAAGATTAGAAATAATTAATGATTCATATGAAGATTCGTTTCTCTTATTTTGATTGCAATTTTAGATAAAATTGTATTTTAAATGTCAATTTAAAGTTGCTGAACGCGCAAAATTATTTAAAGGAAAAATGAAAATTAATTAAAAATTTTTAAAGTACTTAAATTAAGTTTGAATTGTTAGAAACTTTGAAAGTTTCATGTTTTCACTGCCGTAATAAACATAAATTCACGGAATAATAATGAATAAAAAAACAAATAAAGGGTCATCCACATATTACGTAAGACGTTTTTCTGAAATTCTCAGCCATTGAAAACGAACGTCAATATTTATTTAAAGTATTACTCTTTAGCCTATAAATTATCAAAAATTTTACTTATTTATCGCCGGCTACACAGTCATGCTTTATGGTTGAAAATTCGTTGTTTTTTCAACTTCAATATTTAACAATTTAATTGACTTTTTTTCAAAATTCATCTTTTTTTGTTCAAATTTCATCTTTTGGGGTTAAAATTAAAACTTCCTTTTGAAAAATTAATCTTTTTCGTTAAAAATTCACGCTTTTGTTAGAAATTTATATTGTCGGGTTCAAAATTAAAATGTTTTGATAAAATGGGCATTTTCGGCCAGAAAATAAAAACATTTTGTAGAAACTTAACTATTTCGTTGGAACTACTTTGTTGAAATTTTTTTTTTTTAGTTGAATATTCATCATTTTAGTTAAAAATTATTTTTTGTTGTTGAAAATTAAACTCTTTTATTGATAATTAGTTTTTGTGTTATAAATAATTTTTTTAACTGAAAATTTAACTATTCCATTTTTGGTTCAAAAATTATCTTTTTTAGTTAAAAATTCAACTATTTGGTTCAAACTGTATGTATTTGTTTTAATTATACTTTTTTGTAGAAAATTAATGATTTTGGCTAAAAATGCAACTGTTCGGTTTACAATTAATCTGTTTTAGTTGAGGATTCAAGAATTTTGTTAAAAATTCTTCTTTTTCGTTTAAATTTAACTATTTCTGACTTAAAATTAAAATCCTTTTCATTTGAAATGTCAAATATTACATTTTTGTGTGGAAAATTGATCTTTTTAGATTGAAAATTCAACTCATTGGTTGGAAGTTCAGCTACTTTTTGTTTAAAATTAATTCGTTAAAGTGAAAATTTAACTACTTGATTGAAAAATCAACTGTTTTATTAAAAATTCTTTTTTTACGACTGAAAACTCATTTTTTAAATGAAAATTTAACTATCCCGTAGAAAATTCATGAAATTTGTTGAAAATTCAACTATTTGAATGAAGATTTATGTATTTTATTGGAAAATCGTCTTTTTTGGAAGAAGATTAATGTTTTTGGTTAAAAATGCAACTGTTTGATTTATAATTAAAATCTTGTTCGTTTGAAATTTCATCTGTTACATTTTTTGTTGAAAATTCATCTTTCGTGGTTAAAAATTAAAAACATTTTTTGAATGATGAACCACTGTCATTAAAATTAATTTTTTTGGTAAATCATTCATAATTTTAGTTGAAAATTCGTCTCTTTGTTTGAAAATCAACTACTTTGTTGAAAATTCGTTTCTTTAACTGAAAATCAAACTATTTGGTAGAAAATGTAACTGTTTGGTTGAAAATTAGCTTGATTGTTGAGAATCGAAAGTTTTTTTAAAAAATTTGTCGTTCTGGCTTAAAAGTTCAACAATTTCAAAATTGAAAATTAATTTTTTCAATGAAAATTTAACTCTTTAATTTTAGGTTGAACACTGATATTTGTTAATTAAAAAATGCATCCACTTTGTAGAAAATGTATATGAAATTTGTTGAAAATTCAACTATTTGGTTGATAATTGAATGAGACGATTAAAAATTCAACTGTTGTAGAAAACTCTTTGTTTTGGCTTGAAAATTCAATACTTCGGATTAATTTTTTTTTGTTTCTGGACTAAAAAATCTTTTTAGGTTGAAAATTCAACTCTTGTTGAAAATTAGTCTTTTTTATTTGAAACTTCATCTCTTCTGGTAGAAATTTAATAATTTTTGGATAAGAATGCAACTGCTTGTTTGCAAATGAATCAGTAAAAATTACGTAAGATAGGAAAGGGGGGGGGGGACAAAATGTACGGATCCCTGCGGAGTGTGGTATGTGGTTCAAAATTTTAGAAAAAAAAAAACTTTACGTAATTTATACTCGGCCCCTAAGTGCAGAAAAATTACATAAAATACGGATGATTTTTTTTTATTTGCAATTGGTTTAAATTAGATTTATAATAAGGCTTTATATTTCAAATTCCGATTAAAAGCATTCTTCGTGTATAATAAGAGAAATGGACATTTCTTATTCTGACCTTGTTTAAAAATTTCTGCAATTATTTTTAGCATTTTTTATGGTTATTTGAACATGTATTCGTTTAAATTATATCTTATTACGTCAAATAAGAGATAATGAAGATAAGTATTTAATTGGCTTATAAATGAATATAATAAGGCAAATTTACTGTTCTTTTTTTAGAACATTGTGAGCATCTGAATGAATTAGCATTTAGAATCACTTGCATGCGCATTGCGCCTGTGACGCAATGCGCCATGAAAATTTACAAATTTAAAATACACAGATGTCGAAAAAAAGAAAGCTTCACCCTATTTTTCGAATCTATATATATATTTATTTATTTATAATATTCTTCAGTGATATTGAATACATAGAATTTTATCCTAATTAATTAAAAGACTGTTTAATCCTCCTAGAAAAGAAAATACGCGCGCTGTGCGCGCTATTTTTTTTTGTCTCATGCAATATTTTAATTATGATATAAAATTAGTATTAATAATAAATTTTTGTATTTCCTAACATCTATTATCTAAAATAATAGGAAAGCAAATATAAATACTAACACAAGCTATTAATGATTAAATATTATGAATATTCTTTTGAATATATTGATTTTTTATCAACAACAACAATTTTAGGCAAAAAATGCTAACATAAACCAAAATTGTCAACATTTTTCAAATCTTGTTTAAATTCACATAATTTTTGTTTGAAATAAAATTTTTTAATGTAAAATGCCAAGGTAATCTAAAATTGTTGAAAAATTATTAATCTTCTTTGAAATCTATCAATTTTCGAATACAAATTTCAATTTCCTAAGAAAATACTAACACAATCCAAAAATGTTCAAGCTTGTAAATTTTATTATATTCAACACAAATTATTCGATTTAAATATAATTATTTCTTGTTTGAAAATACTAATTTTAGGTAAAACACACCAACTAATGAGTTTTGTTGAAAAAACAGCACAAAAAAAACGCCCGCGAACCCAAAAACGTAATTTGTTGACAAATTTTTATTCTTTGAAATCTTATAATTTGTAATTATAAATGCCTATTTTCGGTGTAAAACGCTAAAATTACCTAAAATTGTTGGAAATGAAAAATGATGATGATTTTGGTTTAAAATGCATCTTAGAAAAATGTTATAGTATTTAATTTAAAATTCAAATCTTTTTTAGTTGAAATATGAACTATTACATTTTTGGTGGGAGATTCATCATTTTGGTTTAAAATTTATCTCTTTGAATGAAAATGTAACTATTTTGTTGAAAATTCGTCTTTTTGGTACAAAATTAATCTTCTTCGTAGAAAATTCATCTATTTGCTTGACAATTCAGCTATTAAGTTGAAAATTAACTTTTTTGTTCAAAATTCATATTTTTGGGTTAGAAAATTAAACTGTTTTGTAAAACAATCGTCTCTTTTGCAAAACATTTTATCTTTTTTGGTTAAAAATACAACTGGTTGGAAATTATTATTTTTTTTTTTTGCTGAGGATTCAACTATTTTATTGAAAATCGTCTTTTTCTGAAGAATTCAACGGTTCTTTATTAACCATTTTTTGTTTGAAATATCAATTATGCAATAAATTTTATTACGTTTTTTGTTGAGAATTCGTCTTTTTTGTTTGACAATTAAAATACTTGCTTAAAAGTTGAATTACTTTGTTCAAAATTAATTTGTCTATTTGAAGATTCATCATCTTGGTTGATAATTTATCTCTTTGGATAAGAATTAAATTATTTTGTTGCAAATTCATCTTTTTGGTAGAAAATTAATCTTTTACGCAAAAAATTCATCTATTTGGTTCAAAAGCAACTTTTTCCTTCATGGTTAAATTTTTTGTTGAAAATTCATATTTTTGAGTTAAAAAATTAAACTGTTTTGTAGAAAGTTCATCTTTTTTTTGGAAAAAATTTGATCTTTTTTAGTTAGAAATACAACATGTTGAAAATTATTATTTTTTGGTTGAGGATTCAAGTATTTTCTTTAAAATTTTCTTTTTTTGATGAATTCAGCTGTTTTCTATCAACAATTTTTTGGTTAAAATATTAATTATGTATTACATTTTATTACATTTTTGGTTGAGAATTTATCTTTTTTGGTTGAAAATTAAATTACTTGGTTAAAAGTTGAAATACTTTGTTAAAAATCAATTTTTTGTTTGAAGATTTATCATTTTATTCGAAAATTCATCTCTTTGAATAAAAATGTTACTACTTCGTCCAAAATCAGTATTTTTTTGTAAAAAATAAAATGTTATCGTAGAAAATTCATCTATTTGGTTGGAAATAAACTTTTTTGTTGATAATTAAATTTTTCATTGGAAATTCATACTTGACACCACGCAGATATGACTTTGTCAGAAAATAATGTCTTTTAGAATTTTAGAGTGTAAATAGAGTCTCTGAGTTTTGGGCGGCTCAAAAATACCAACATCAATTTCTACGCTCCAACCTTTACAGTTGAAAAGCAACCCCTTGACACCACGCAGATATGACTTTGTCAAAAAATAATGTTTTTCAGAATTTCACAGTGTAAATAGGGCTTCTGATTTTTGGGCTCCTTAAAAATACCAACAGCGATTTTTGGGCTCGAAACCTTACAGTTGCAAAGCAACCCCTTGACACCAAGTAGATATAACATTGTCAAAAAACAATGTTTTGTAGAATTTCAAACTGTAAATAGAGTCTATAATTCTTGCGCTCCTCAAAAATACCAACACCGAATTCTGGGCTCTAACCCTTACAGTTGGAAAGCAACCCCTTCACACCAAGTAGATATGACATTGTCAAAAAACAATGTTTTTTAGAATTTTAAACTGTAAATAGAGTCTATAATTCTTGCGCTCCTCAAAAATACCAACACCGATTTCTGGGCTCCAGCCCTTACAGTTGGAAAGCAACCCCTTCGTACCACGAAGAAATGACTTTGTCAGAAAATAATGTCTTTTAGAATTTTACAGCGTAAATAGGGCCTCTGATTTTTCGGCTCCTCAAAAATACCAACACCGATTTTTGGGCTCCAACCCTTACAGTTGGAAAGCCACCCCTTGACACCAAGTAGATATGACATTGTCAAAAAACAATGCTTCGTAGAGTTTGACAGTGTGAATAGAGTCTATAATTTTTGCGCTCCTCCAAAATACCAATGCCGATTTGTGGGCTCCAACTCTTACAGTTGAAAAGCAACCCCTTGACACCACGACTATATGACTTTATCAAAAAATAATGTTTTTCAGAATTTTAGAGTGTAAATAGAGTCTACGAGTTCTGGGCTTGTCAAAAATACCAACAATAATTTCTGCGCTCCAAACCTTACAGTTGAAAAGCAACCTCTCCACACCACGCAGATATTACTTTGTCAAAAAATAATATTTTTTAGAATTTTACAGTGTAAATAGGGCTTCTGATTTTTGGGCTCCTCAAAAATACCCACAGCGATTTTTGGGCTCCAAACCTTACAGTTGCAAAGCAACCCCTTGACACCAAGTAGATATGACATTGTCAAAAAACAATGTTTTTTAGAATTTTAAACTGTAAACAGAGTCTATAATTCTTGCGCTCCTCAAAAATACCAACACCGATTTCTGGGCTCCATCAATTACAGTTGGAAAGCAACCCCTTCGCACCACGAAGAAATGACTTTGTCAGAAAATAATGTCCTTTAGAATTTTACAGCGTAAATAGGGCTTCTGATTTTTGGGCTCCTCAAAAATACCAATACCGATTTTTGGGCTCCAACCCTTCCAGTTGGAAAGCAACCCCTTGACACCACGCAGATATGACTGTGTCGAAAAATAACGTTTTTCAGAATTTTACAGCGTAAATAGAGGCTCTGATTTTTGGGCTCCTTAATAATACCATCACTGATTTCTGGGCTCCTACCCTTACAGTTAGAAAGCAGCCCCTTGACACCACGCAGATATGACTTTGTCAGAAAATAATGTCTTTTAGAATTTTAGAGTGTAAATAGAGTCTCTGAGTTTTGGGCGGCTGAAAAATACCAACATCAATTTCTACGCTCCAACCCTTACAGTTGAAAAGCAACTCCTTGACACCTCGCAGATATGACTTTGCCAAAAAATAATGTTTTTCAGAATTTCACAGTGTAAATAGAGTCTCTGATTTCTGGGCTCCTTATAAACGCCAACACCGATTTCTGGGCTTCAGCCCTTACAGTTTAAAATCAATCCCTTGACACCACGCAGATATGACTGTGTCAAAAAATAATGTTTTTCATAATTTTACAGCGTAAATAGAGTCTGTGATTTTTGAGCTCCTTATTAATACCATCACTGATTCCTGGGCTCCTACCCTTACAGTTAGAAAGCAACCCCTTGACACCACGCAGATACGACTTTGTCAGAAAATAATGTCTTTTAGAATTTTACAGCGTAAATAGAGTCTCTGATTTTTGGGCTCCTCAAAAATACCAACACCGATTTTTGGGCTCCAACCCTTCCAGTTGCAAAGCAACCCCTTGACACCACGCAGATATGACTGTGTCGAAAAATAATGTTTTTCAGAATTTTACAGCGTAAATAGGGCCTCTGATTTTTGGGCTCCTCAAAAATACCAACAGCGGTTTTTGGGGTTCCAAACCTTACAGTTGCAAAGCAACCCCTTGACACCAAGTAGATATAACATTGTCAAAAAACAATGTTTTTTAGAATTTTAAACTGTAAATAGAGTCTATAATTCTTTCGCTCCTCAAAAATACCAACACCGACTTCTGGGCTCCAGCCCTTACAGTTGGAAAGCAACCCCTTGGCACCACGAAGAAATGGCTTTCTCAAAAAATAATGTTTTTTAGAATTTTACAGTGTAAATAGGGTCTATAATTTTTGCGCTCCTCAAAAATAACAACACTGATTACTGCGCTCCAGCCCTTACAGTTGAAAAGCAACCGCTTGACACCACGCAGATATGACTTTGTCAGAAAATAATGTCTTTTAGAATTTTAGAGTGTAAATAGAGTCTCTGAGTTTTGGGCTGCTCAAAAATACCTACACCGATTTCTGGGCTCCAACCCTTACAGTTGGCAAGCAACCGCTTGACACCAAGTAGATGTGACATTGTCAAAAAACAATGTTTTTCAGAATTTGAAAGTGTAAATAGAGTCTATAATTCTTGCGCTCCTCAAAAATACCAACGCCGATTTCTGGGCTCCAACCCTCACAGTTGGAAAGCAACCCCTCGACACCAAGTAGATATGGCATTGTCAAAAAGCAATACGTCTTAGAATTTGACAGTGTGAATAGGGTCTATAATGTTTGCGCTTCTCAAAGATACCAACACCGATTGGTGGGCTCCAACTCTTACAATTGAAAAGCAACCCCTTGACACCACGATGATATGACTTTGTCAAAAAATAATGTTTTTTAGAAATTAACAGTGTAAATAGGGTCTCCGATTTTTGGTCTTCTCAAAAATACTAACAATAATTTCTGGGCTTCAATCCTTACAGTTAGAAAGCAACCACTTGACACCACGCAGATATCCCTTTGTGAAAAAAAGTGTTTTTTAGAATTCTACAGTGTAAATAGAGTGTCTGATTCTTGGGATCCTCAAAATACCAATATCGATTTCTGGGATTCTACTCTTACAGTTAGAAAGCAACCACTTGACACCACGCAGAAATGCCTTTGTCAAAAAATAATGCTGTTAAGAATTTACAGTGTAAATAGGGTTTCTGATTTTGAGCTGCTCAAAAATACCAACACTGATTTTTGGGCTTCAACCCTTACAGTTAAAAAGCAACCCCATGACACCACGCAGATATGACTTTGTCAAAAAATCATGTTTTTCAGAATTTTACAGTGTAAGAAGGGTCTCTGATTTTTGAGCTCCTCAAAAATACCAACACCGATTTTTGGGCTTCAACCCTTACAGTTGAAAAGCAACCCTTTGACACCACGCCGATATGACTTTGTCAAAAAATCATGTTTTTTTAGAATGTTGGAGTGTAAATAGAGTGTCTGATTCTTGTGCTCCTCAAAAATACCAACATCGGTTTCTGGGCTCCTACCCTTAAAGTTAGAATGCAACCCCTTAACACCACGCAGATATGCCTTGGTCAAAAAATAATTTGTTTAGAATTTTACAGTGTGAATATCGTCTCTGAATTTTGGCCTTCTCAAAAATACCAACACCGATTTTTGGGCTTCAACCCTCACAGTTGAAAAGCAACCCCTTGACACCACGAAGAGATGAATTTGTCAAAAAATAATTTTTTTACCATTTCACAGTGTAAATAGGGTCTCTGATTTTTGGGCTCCTCAAAAACACTAACACTAATTTCTTAGCTCCAACCCTTACATTTAGAAAGCAACCCCTTGACACCACGCAGATATGAAGTTGTCAGAAAATAATGTCTTTTAGAATTTTAGAGTGTAAATAGAATCTCTGATTTTTGGGCTGCTCAAAAATATAATCACTGATTTTTGGGCTCCAAGCGTTACAGTTGAAAGGCAACCCCTTGACACCACGCAGATATGACTTTGTCTAAACATAAAGTTTTTTAGAATTTTACAGTGTGAATAGAGGCTCTAATTTTTGGGCTCCTAAGAAGTACTATCACCGATTTTTGGGCTCCAACCCTTACAGTTGAAAAGCAACCCTTTGACACCAAGTAGACACGACATTGTTAAAAAACAATGTTTTTTAGAATTTGACAGTGTTAATAGAGTCTCTAATTTTTGGGCTCCTCATAAATACTAACACCAATAAGTTTCTGAAGTTTGAGGCTTATTTTGATTTTTGAGATGTGGGGGTAGTTTTTGCAACAAAAAAATGCAAGCATTCGATAGCCCAAGAAAAGCCCTACACTACTTTCTATTTTGTATCCTCCAGGTTTGAGTTTTCACTAATGGGTTAGTTTCTTTTGTACACAGGGGTGGTCTTGGAAAAATTTGTTTCGTGTATTCGACAGCCCAAAGTATGCTGAAAATTCTGAAGCACTTTGTTTTTTTGCAGATTTTATTTTTACAAGGGGTGGTTTTTCTGTTCATAGGCAGTGTTTTTTTAGATTTTTTTTTCGTGCAGTCAAGAGCCTAAAATAAGCCCAAAATTCTGGTGTACTTCGTTTTTTTCGGCTTTGAGTTTGTACATAGGGGGTGGTTTTATTTTCAGTAGGGGTTGTTAATGCAAATCGGTTGTTGGCGCATTCAAGGGCCCAAAAAAGTCTCAAAAGTCTGTCGTGTTTGATTTTTATTTTTTTTCAAATTTTTATATAGAAGAGGTGCTGGCTTGAGTCAAGTCAGCACCTCCACTCCAAATTTGAATCTTCAGAAAAAGTAGTGGAGCCCAAAAATCGGCAATACAGCCCAAAAAAAGCCCAACATTCTGATACAAAGAAATTTGGGAATTTCGATTGTGGAAGTGCTAGCTTGATGGACCTGCGCATTTGCATGACCGTAAAGTAAACTTTAACAGTAAAGTATGCCATCAAAGCCGTAGCCACGTGAGAGATCAACAGAGATCGACGCCCCCCCCCCCCCGCCTAAGAATTTTTTGTAACATGTACATAATATAAATATACTTTCGTGTGTGCTGCTGCAAATCCCCTCCTCCCGAGAAATGTTTTCATAATTCAAATCTCCTTCCCCAAAACTGAACAATTTTTCTGGGTACGGCCTTTTATGACATAGCAGGTTTTGGGCCCCTAGGACACATTTTTATTCTTTTTCACGTTTATTCATAATTTCTCATAGAACTCAACTCACTTTTTATCTTTTCACACATTTTTGTTTATTCAATTGTTAGAAAATTACGAATTAAAAGCTTTTTAACACATGAATTAATAATAATACATAAATATAATAAATGTGTAGGAAGATAAAAAGAGTATTGAGTTCTATGTTAAAATTTAAATGACTGTGAAGAAGGATGTAAATATGCCCTAGCGGGCCCTGTGAATGGAACGGTTGCTAAGTGGTCACTTTACCGTCACGCAATTTCGTAATCGTTCCGTTCACGTGGTCCGCTAGGGCACGGAAAGCCATTTTGCATGCATTTAGTACGTGGTTTGTTAAATTTTTGATTTTTTGCTGGCATTTCTCACTTTTAAAACAGAAACTGTTCCTATCCTTATAAATTATGGATAAAGGCGATTTTGCAGACCCTTCTGAAAGAAAAAATTTGGTCACTGATGTATTTATCATATCTAGTGAGGTTGAGCGAGAAAGTTGAATTTGTAGACTTATTAATTTTATTTTTCGTGGCTTATACCATGAATACTTGCAGGAGAAAGCTGGCTTAGGTACTAGACCTATCTTTTTGGACAACAAAAGAGCGTATCAAAGGAAATTCTTAAAAAAAAATTCCTTCAAAAGTTATCGTGTCGTCAAACTACAGACAGATCGACAGACCGACCGCGACAAACAGTGACGCAGATAGACAGGATCGTATTAATCGTTTTTCTGACCCAGTCGGGATAGGCGCTCCTATACTCTTCAATTAAAATTTATTATTAAAAATTTTTTAATTTATTTGGAATCTACATACAATAATTTTCATAGGGTTATCAAATATTTTTCGTTAAAATTCGTATTTCTTTATTCAAGTTTATCCAGAATGCGTTTTTGAGCCTCGTAAATTGACCTGCAGGATAGGGTCGTAAGTTTTTGTTCTTCGGGAGTATAAAGTTGCCGTATATAAGATTGAATTCCATTTCTACCAATCAAACAAGGTAGAGACATAAATATATCTTTCTCAAGGCCATGTCGACAACCCTATTAACATACAATGATTATTTAAAGTATAATGCGATTAATTTGCTTGTTAGAATCTTTTTCAATCGTTCTAAAATGAAATCTTACAAAATAGTAAAATTTCACAAGACTAAGTTTAGAGTCCACAGCGTGTAGTCCGTATTTACCACATTTAATCATTTAAACTACATTTCAATTAAATAACACTATTGTGGACCAAATTAATTCCAAATCAGACTGGCTGAGTAATTGCATGTTTAAAGTTGCAGAATATTGTTTGTCTATAAAATATGTAATTTTTTAAAGAATTATTTTCAAGAAATTGTGAGTCTTTTGACTTTGAGGGTTATTTTAAACAATGGTCTAAATTTCTATTATTTTTGACATAATTTAGACATTCGAATTTGCATTCCAAAGTATTACCGTCCTCCTATGTGATCCAATAGAGAATTTGAAAACAGTTTAAAATTAACAAGCTTATTTGAAAATATAAAAGTATATTTTATCGAAAAAAACGTCCTGATGTTTTTTATCGATTTTTTGTTAATTTCGTCCTACTATAATAGAGACACCTTTTAAGCTTTAAGCTGGTAAAACCATTTTTGTGTTCAGGAGGATTTTAATTTTCATAAAATCGAATTTTTAATTTGTTCTGGCAAACAACGAAAGGCAGGAAAAACTTTTAAGAAAAAAGCGTGGCCATTCAAAAAAGTTGAACTAGAAAGATCTGTTACTCTTATATGATATCTTACGTAATTTACGAGAAAAATGCAAAAATTAAATTTTTTTCAAATAAAAATTCTTGTGGGTACAAAAATGGTTTAAGCTAAATAAAACTTGCACGATGTCTTCTTTATTTATAATAAGCACAAAAAACTTATAATATCCTTTCCTGAAAAAAGGACAAATTTTTAAGATATGGGGAAAAAATATAATGGTGGGTTTTTTGAGAGAATAGAATTTGAATATCTGGTTTAAGTTGCTAAAACCGTGTCAGTCATTTTATGTTTGTTTTTTTTTGTAATAAATGCCAAAATTCAAATACTCATAACTTCGCGGATGATTATTTTTTTCAATCGGAAAAAGGTGTGTGCTTCTTTTCTTTAAAAAAATAGATATTCTCAGCAACCAATTCTGCGAGTTGATGTTAGGCAATCAGTCTGATTTGAAACAAATGCGGTTTGAAGGGAAATATGAAATCTGCATAGTTTTTGCCTTATGTGTTTAAAAATTTTTAAGATTAAAGTGTATAAATTATTTCAGATGTTTGATCTAGAAAATTTGAAAACTGTTTACTCATAAAATCTATAATAAAATCGTTGAATTTAGAAAGATTTGAATTTGCAATCAAGGAATAAAAGACCAAGTCTGCACTGTATACCCTTAGATGCTAACAATAAAATTGTATAAAAACGAGAACGCAGGACAAATTTTCAGTTCAGAAACTTTATCCCAAGAAAAGTCTAATAATTTGGGTGTTGAAAGCCCCCCGTGCTGTAGTTGTACGCCACATGTCGAAAAATGCGGAAGTGGCCCACGTGGATGACAGATAAATTGTTGGTCCCAAGAGTCTGAGCTTTTGGAGAAATTCAGGACACGCCTCAAAGGTTTGCGAAACAGTTCGTGCGGCATTTACAAATTTCGTTTAGACGTGCTCATTAACCTTAACGAAAGTTGACACGGTGATGCAGATGCAAGTGTTGCGCACAATGGCGTCGACGACCTCACCAACGCAGATTCCAATTCCCCAATTGCAGTAGCCTTTTTTTGCAAGCATTTCATCAAAGGAGCCAATCACCTTGTCGTGAATTTCATTCCAACCTTCCGGATCCAGACTCGTGCCAATTTCTTTATTGATATCTTTCAGTTTCACTCCCATTACAGAGACGGCCGACCAAACAGGTACTGTTAATTGGAAGACTTCGTGTCAAAATTAATTTTCGTTTTTATAATAGAAATAGATTTAGTATTGAATATTTATGATACTAGGCTTTTCACACTATTGTACTGACCATATTTATAATAAGCAGACGCCGATTAGAAGCGAACTCAATTGAATGGAATATGGTATTAGAGCGATTTTCAAAATTTGTAGAAAAAATCTTGAATCCACTCGATTAAAAACATTAATGACCACACAATCTGCATTAGGAAACACAACTAATGGCATATTGAGAGAAAATGTACTTTTTGATGATATTTTCTGATAAAATGGAATAAAAAATGATTTACTTGTCTTATACAAAACAAAGCCAGTAACTTTTTTTCAAAAATTTGCAAATATTTTCCTATTAGGTTGAAAATGTATAATCATTTAGTAAAAAATATTTAAAATGTTGAGATAATTGGGCAAGGTTCACGTTATTATTAATTTAAAATCCATCTAAAATATGTGTTCAGTTGAACACATGGACAGGGACCGTCGTACTAGATTGGACCTATGTTTATCAGGTTTTAAGCTGATTCACTATCAAACTAATATACGAAAAAAATAGACTAATTAATTTTTTTGTTCAGTACCAGCGACATAAGACTTTATCCTCTGTACCACAGTAGCCTCTACTCCTCTATATTTGGATTTTTTTAATATTTAAAAAAAATTGTTTAGGTATTTTGAATGATAAGACGCATTTCAAGATCTATATTTCATTGAGACATACTCGTAGGATTACAAAAAAAATTAAGGGACCAAGGAAGACATGGAATTACATGATATTTCAGAGATTAAATAGGATATTCACATTCAGGTATTGCAAGAGACTTTACTGTATTTCACGAGATTTTTCAAGAGGGATTACAGTTTAAAATAAATTCAAATAAATTAAGAGATACCGTACAAAATTGTAAGTAATAAAACAATTTTTTGTTTATTTCAACCAATTTCAAGGGATTTCAAAGATTCCCACGGATTTAAAAGATTGCAATTACTAAAAGAGATTTTTCTGGGTTTACAACAATTTTATAATTATTTAAAGCATTTTTCGAAACCGAGTAACACAAGGGATAATACTAGATTTTATAATATTTCAGGAATACAATAAATTTCCGAGCATTAAAAATGAAGGGAAGAGATTCTACGGTATCTCAAAAGATTTCATAAAGAATACTTACTTTATTGGGTCTTTAATGAGTCCAAATAATATGTCAAGAGATTATATAGGAGGGGATTTCAAGAGAATCAAACAGATTACAATATATTTCACAAAGAGACCGCAAGGATTAGAATCAATTTTTCGAATTTCAAAAGTGCGTTCAAAAATTTTGAAAAATGGATTTCATGGTGTTTGAAAACATTATCGGAATTTCAAGAGATTTCAGGCACTATAGAATGGACTTTACGGGTCGTGACAAAACTTCAAGTTGAGTTTCAATATCAAAAAAAATATACATGATTATGAAATAAATTGGTATTCATCCACAGAATTTAAATATACCACAAGTAGGTCCATTTTCGCCAATGATAAGTGCTTGAACAGAGTTGGCTGAGATGCCAAGTTTCTTTGCAATATAGTATTGAAATCTGCAACTGTCGAGAAATGTTCCGATTCCAATAACACGGTTAGGAGGAAATCCTGACAATTTCATGGCAGAAAAAGACAAAATATCAACTGAAAAATATAAGAAAAAGTATTATATGGACTATATGGAAATATAGGGGAAACTGACTAGAGCCCTATTAGCTCCCCATTTAGACTTATTCAAGATATTTTATATCTTGAATAATTAATTATAAGTTCAAATTATTATGAAATAGAGATAACTGAATAAGAGCAATTATACTAACCAGGAGTACTAACAATGACGAGGATACTGTTTGGTGCATACTTGCATACATTGGGTATGACAGTTTTGAAAATATCGAGGTTTTCATCTAGAAGAGCATTTGGATCCTGATCTTTTTCTTTTCTGTTACCAGCAGTAATAACGCAAACCGTAGCATCTCTTGCTAAACTATAATCTGTCAAAGACATTTGTTTAAATTAAAAATATGGTATTCAGAGAGCATTCAAAATTAATTAATGTAATTTTTACTATAGATTTTAAAGGTATTAAAGCACAGTTAATGTAACCCATTGTTAGAATCAGCTTTAATTATACATAAATACTATATTAATGCACAACACACCATTATCTTTCCACGACAGGACTATAATTTCTGTTTTTTCAGGATGAAAAAGTATATTGGGTTGGCGTAATTGCTTGCAAAGTATGGTATTAGAAACTAGTTTTGGTGTATCTATAAATAATCGTGCGTTAGCAGAAATTGATTAAGTATCAGATAAGTATGTATAAAATTGTAATTGTTTCCAACTCTTTTTTTACAGAAACTAATGTAAAGTTCATAGGTTTTATAATTTGTTCTCAAAAAGGACATGGGTTACAAAAAAATTATTTTTACTGAAATCTTTGGAACTCTATATTATCTCTACGAAACAAATAAGTAGCCGAAGTTAAAAAAAAAATCGACGATGTAAAGGTCTGGTTTGTGTGAATCCGCTTGGAATTCATCATTAAGTCACCTTTTGTTCCAATGATCTGAGGATTGCCATAAAACGCCGCAGCATGACCCAAGTCCTCAGCTTCTGCTTTTACCAAACCTTCATTCGTATCAATAATCACCAACTCTGATGCTAATCTCTGTAAATAATAAATTGAAATATAACAATAAAGAGACGAATAATCATTCACATCTTGTATATCATCAATCTTGCATACCATACTCTTGCACATCAATTTTTCATAACATCCATAACAATTCCTTGCTACTAGTTACCCATACGAGTATATTCGATAATGTGCTACGCACCTGACGCACGTCAAACCCCATAATCCTACAATAATGTGAGATGATCCACAATCGATCTGTGTATCTGAAGCTCCTAGGATATTTAATGGGAGGGGTCGCTAAGACTGCTGATTATTTTTCAGCGAGTTGAGAAGGAAGAAGGGATAAAAAACGAGAGGAGCAGACGAACTGAAAGGAGAATGAAAAATGCATTTGGCTCAACTAAAGATACTGTAGGCACAGTGCCGGATTATCAAAATTTGGGCCCGAAGGACAAAACTTGTTGTGCCCCCCCCCCCAATAATTGAAAAAAATTTGAAGAAAAAAAACAGAAAAACAAGTATGAAAATAAGAATTATAGCTTACAATATATATATATTGTATTTATATATATTTATATATTTACTGTATTTCAATCAATACCCTACTCTAAATGCGTTTTCTAGCCTTGATTTGTGCAAAGAAAAAGTCCCGAAAGTCTAAGGGTCCCACTGGGCCCCTAATTCCCGATAGTATCATTTTTAAATTCAAAATTAACGTAAATAAAACAAAGGTAATGGTGTTTGAAGGAAAAAGTGAGAAAACAATGTGCAACATTGTCCTGAATGGTGAGAGATTAGAGCAAGTTGACAAATACATATATCTGGGTAGCCTATTCACTAGCGACGGAAAAATAGATGGGGAGTTAGATAGGCGCATTAATGAGGGTAAGAAGGTTATCGGTAGAGCAGGGTCCATTCTCAGAAATAAAAACAAATAAAAAAAACTAAAATGACCGTATATAAATCTCTAATTGTACCGGCTGTGCTATACGGCAGCGATACATGGACAGACTGATGGACAAAGTCTGAAACGAGATAATCCTCAAAGAATGTGGTACAGGAGATATACTTGTTGATATATGGGAAAGAAATCAGTTAAGGTGGTTCGGACATGTTGAAAGAATGAAAGGTAAACGACTGACCAAACAGGTGTATAAAGGTAAAGTAAATGGCAGAATGCACAGAGGTAGACTGCTGAAAGAATGGTTAGAATCTGTGAACCAGATATTAATCCGAAGAGACATAAGAGGCCACAGAAACACGAGAGCTTGCATGAGAAAATGCATGGACGTGAAGGAAGCTAGAGCAGTATGCAAGGACAGAAAAGTGTGGCGACAAATAGTTTGTAACCAGAGTGACAACAGAGTGAACGACGCCCGAAACAAAGACCTTGGATACTAATGGGCCCAAGTGGGGACCCACACACACATTTTGTGAGGCTTCTCACTTGGGGTGATCGCTTGAGAGTTTGATCAGCAACCTGGGTCGGAGCAGTGTTGCGGAACGAACGTGTTATTTAAATAAATAATACGAGAATTCCAGACCAATCTAAAATATCTTTACCTTACACCTATATACCTATCTACCCTATAACTATATACCCATCCACACCAACCACATTCCAACCGAGAAATTCACGCCTTCCCCGAAAGAGAAATGGCTAAATGGTATAATAATAATAAAAAAAACGTTGCATGAGCGTTTTTATCGTTTGTTAGGTAGTAATAAACAATACGATATACTTGTTCATGATGAACAAATTTAACATTATTTCGAAGAATCTATCTGTATAAAAAAATAAGCGTGCAAAATCACGAATATCAACATTATGTCGCTAGCAACAATCGATCGAAAATTGCAAGGAAATAATTTTTGTGATTCAAAAAAGCAGTATTTCTATTGTCTATAAAAATTGTTAATTAACCATTCAATCCAGAATTTCTCGAAAGAATTCTGAAGATATTCTTGTTCGGGGTATCGAATCGAACAATTTCCCAAAGGGTATTCGACGCGACCTCTTAGGTTCAACCAAAAATTGTTACTGGGTCCCAGATAACTAGTCATAGGGGTGCCTTCCTGCCCTCCGTCAGAAGTTCAAAATGGGAAAATATGTGAGCTACATTATTTCTGTAACCAGTCACAGGGGTGCCTTGCCGCCCCCACGAAGTATTGAAAAGGGGTAGGGGTTTGATCAACATTATTTCTCTGACCAGTCACAGGGGTGCCTTCCCGCCCCCACGAGATGTTAGAAAGGTATAGGGGTTTGACCAAAGTTATATCTGTGACCAGACACAGAGGTGCCTTCCCACCCCCAAGTAGTGATGCAGCCGAGCGATATTTTTCGATACCGTGCCGATATATTTCGAGTGCCGTCTTGTATCGACATCGTATCCAAATCACGAAAAAAAACGACCAGATAAGATTTTCCTAAGTCACAATAGACGAGAGTGTAAGGCTGGCCGAGCGGCCAGTCGCAGGTATCGGAAAAAGGAGGTGCAAGGAACTTAGCCCTGTGAAACCAGGCCTTGAAAAAAAAATATATATATATTGTTTGGAACGCATGAACGAAATGTTTTCGTTACGAGGCATGTACTGCGTGCGGGAAGTGACAAATTCCAAAACCGTGATAAGAAGTAGTTATAAAAAGACTTTTTTCAGCTGCTGTACTTGCCCTCTTTGAGCAAGATTACTTTTTCTAGCTACTGCGCGTGCGCAGTGCGATTCAGATTATTTTTCTTTGCTGTTGCGCTTGCGTATTTCGATTTAGAATTACTTTCCAGGACTTTCGGAATCATAACCTCACTTCATTATGGTTTGATGCTTGAGAGACTGATTTTAGTAGTGAAAAGTGATTGGACAAACTCGGAGTGACAAGTTACCATAAGTGACTTATAAATTATCCTAAATTACCGAAACTTTAAGAAATTTTTGGATACCTGACATTTCTAGTTATTTCCGGAAAATTTGGCAATTTTTGGATTTCTTCCAAAAAGTTTTGGATACCTTAAATTTCTGGACATTTTGGGTAATTTGCAAATTTACCGGAAATTTTGGTAATTTTACCATAAATTTTCAAAAATTAGTTTTTATTCTTTCTCAAATTGAAAATTTTCTGCATTTTTTACAAAAAATATCGTGTGCAACAGGTGCTGGAAGTAGACAGTTGCAACTCTTGTGAAGTTTATAGTTTTTGCCATCGGCTTATTTTCGGGTCGTTTCCGGCTCGTTTATAGCTCGCCTCCAGCTCGCCTACGACGCGCCTACAACTCCCTTTCGATTCGCGTCTGGCTCGTACAGCAAACTTCACACTCGTGTGCAACTGCCTGCTCTCCACAATTGTAGCACAATATACAGTGAAGTCTCGCCTATTTCCGTGGCCTTGAAACGTAAGAATTCCCTCATTTCAAGGCTGGAGGGGCCCCCACCTCTACCGCTGAAGGGTCGAGAGACGGTTGAGACTTTCACCTCGGAAGAGCCGCACAATATCAGGAAGGTTAGCATTTTCTTGAATAGTAATATTTTTCAAGTTGAGAATGCATTTGTGCAATTCTGTTTGATCCTCTTATGGTCGTCGATCGACAAAAGAATGGAACAATACTGAGAAAATATATTTTAGACTCCAGAAATATTACTATTCGTACATTTATGACTTACTTTTACGTTTAGAATATTTTCACGAGAAAGTTGTATGGCTTTCCATGACGTCATGCAATGATACTAAATTCAAAACAACGAGGACTTCCCGCTCTTCGGGCCTCTTTTTCATTGGTCAGCCACTGACGTGGAAGAGACCGTACGGGGACCGCGGTGGGATGTGACGGAACTGCGCAATTTGAAATAGCCGTGTACGGGGACTTGAAATAGGGGAAACTTCACTGTACTCTTATATTCTACGAATCTAAACTCTACAAGTCTGCACATCTATGCAGAGGGCACAGAGACAGTGTGGCAGCTTAGTGTACTGCTCGCTGATTAGCTCCGCCATTTTAAGTTCTCTTATACATATACTATAGATATATAGTATATATATATATATAACACATATAACACACACACACACACACACACACACACACATATATATATATATATATATATATATATACCTTCTGAGAGATTTTATGTAAATAGGTGTAAATAAATGTAAATAGTAAGGATAAGATTTAGAAAATATGTAGACAGAAGTATTGTGAGAAATGGAAGTCATGTAAACCATTAGGAGGGGACACATTATGAATAAAGAAGAACTGCAAGTGATTGGAATTCGAAGGAATTGAAATGTTGTATTATTTATAATTAAAAGCGTTCAAAATTAAAAACTTTTGAAACTGAATAATTTTCAATTTGAAGCGATTAAAATTTAACAACTTAAAATTGAAAACTAAAATTAATATTTCAAAGTCAAAGCTTCTGAAAAATCTTCTGAATCGGACAATGCTAGGTATACATATGATTTCAATGTTTGAAATTGCACAATTTTAAGCCTTTGAATTGAAAATATTTTGTTTTTTTATTTGAGTTTGAAATGTTCAATATTATGGAATATTTTCAAATAAAAAGTAATTCAATTTTCAATGCCTGATTCTAAAGTCATCTAATTTTTGCGGCTTGCTTTGAGAAATTATTGTTTTAAGATATTTGACATTGAAAATAAAAAATAAAACGAGACCGTTTTGATTCTAGTTTTTGAGACTGCCCCATTTTAAGCCTTTCAATTAAAAATTGTTATTTTTACATTCTCATCAATGTGAAAAATGACTTTCGCGGACACTGGTTGATTAAAATAATTTGCCGCCCTAGGCAGTTGAGAAATTGCAGCCCCCTCCCCTTCATAGTTTTTTTGAACGATTAAATAAGTGTTAATCAGGACCTTTACTTTGTAAACGGTACTTTCTAGATATTTAAGAGTTATTGTTATTTCTCAAGTCACTCGAGTCACACTTCATAAAGTCGTCAAAAATTATTAATTTTGAAATAGTATATCACGATTTTAAAAATGCAATCATTTTATTCTAAAGTGCAAAATTAATAACATGAAAATCAATGATTTAAAGTATCTCTGGGCAAGGGAACTAAGGAATATCTACCTCGAATATTCGATACCACGCAGATTTCAAAATGCTAGAGCAATTAAAAAACTATGTTAAATTGTTAATGCATAAGAATTTTCACAATTGGGTCAAAAAATAAAAAAATCTTCCAATAATCTCATAAAAATGTATATTATTCCCAATCAGTTTATTAAATACCTTTGCTACATAAAAACTGTATCAAAAAGAAAATTATATAAAATAAAACTGCTGAAAGGAAATGCATTGGTACATAAATTAAATTAGGATTAATTCGATCATGTTATTTTTTATTCGAAACTGGTAGTAGAGCCCAAAAAAATGCAATAAACCGTAACATTACAATTAAACAGGAACTGGAAACAAATTTGAGCTAAGCTTTTCAGCTGTGATTATGTGGAACCACAATCCATGAATTATGATAATGGACACACAAAATGTTGCGTTGTGATCATTCTTCGGCATTCTCTGTTTTATTAGGCATGAGTTCAGGCAGTTCGCTGGATTATATGAACTCCACTGTCCGTGTGAACCGCTTGAGAAAGTTCGCCAACTTTTAAGGCAAAAGCAGCTTGTTCAAAAGGTTTCTGCATTGCGCCTCGTCCAAATGGCCCAAGATCGCCGCCACGCTTTGCAGAACTACAGTCGCTGTATTTAGAGGCAAGTTCAGAAAAGGTGGCTTTTCCAGATACGAGTTGTTCTCTATACGCTGGGAATAGAAATAATCATGCTATTATTTTTAACCGAGAAATCATTCAAAGACAAATTTCTAAAGGTTCTCAATTTGGAATATTCGAAGGGTTCATTACTCGGATGTTTGGTGTACACTAGATTGCATGGTATTGCAAATGAAAAAATGCTGGTTTAATCAACCGAAATAGAATGTTAAATATGCCCTTACTATAAATTCTGGTTAAAAGTATCAGAAGCTTCTGGTTCCAAATTTTCTGGTTTGTCTTACCAGAACTCTTGGTAAGATTAACCAGAAATCCTTACTAGGCAGTTTTTTGGAAACTTAGAAACACAACGTTCCGGTCAACATAAATAGATATTCTTGTAAACTTAACGAGATCTTCCGGTAAGCTCAACTAGATGTTCTGGCAGACATCGATTTTCGACTATCGAATTTCAATACTTGTTTATCCTCATGGACTCTTCCTAACCCCTCTGAAATTAGATGGACTGCGGTCTCAGAGAAAACAATCTCACAAAAGTTTCCGAAAACAGAGTGTAGCAACTATATTCCGCTTTGCTAAAATTTCGTATCTTTCTCTATGCGGACATATTAATAAATGGCGATAGATACAACACTCGAGGCAAAAGCATTATATTTTCAGGACGTGAGACAAAAGACAGATTTCTGGAAATCGAGACAAGATTGCGACACTTCTGTTACCAGAAATATTGACCAGAATAGTTTTAACTTGAAAAAATCAACTGGAGTGAATTAACTAGAAGTTTCTAGTCATATTAACCATAATTTATGTTCATAGATAGAAATATTTTAACCAGACATGTCTAGTAACTTTTCATGGATTCCATGGATTATAGAAAATTCATTGCAGAAAATAGTTTGTATAGAAAACAATTATAGGATAATCAGCATTGAAATACATAATACAAAAACATTGAAGGAACTAATGCAAAAGTAGAGAAACTAAAAAGGAACGATTTATTTTGATTCTCTTGAATTTTCATGATATCTTTAAAATCGCTTACAATTTAATGAGAATCCATGAAAACCTTTTTGAATCTCTTTAAATCCCTTGATACCATTGGAAATATTTTTAAATTATTTAAAATGTGTTGAAATCCATTGAAATTTGTGAAAGTCCTCACAATTTTTAAAATAATTGGAGGTCCTATAAATCTTAATCTTCTCTCCATTAATATTGTACAATTCTTTGAAATTACTTGAAATCTTTGAAAAAAAGTACCAAATTAGTTGAAATTAAATTTTTTTTTCGATATCTCTTAAAATTCTAAGCAATCTTTTAAAATAACTTGAAACCTTGAAAATCCTTCCAAATTCTTTTCCTTCTTTCATATCCTTTGAAATTGTTGAAATCAGTGGAAATTCCTTGAAATTAAATTTAATTTATTCGTAAAGTATAAATCATTTGAAATCCTTAAAGTATAAATTGAATAAAACTAATCCATTAATGTTCTCTAGAAAAAAGCATTTAAATCCCTAGTAATCTTTGAAATCCATGGAGATTCAATGAAATCCTTAAATCTTGCGAACTCGGAATCCCTTTAAATTTATTTTTCATTTATTCTCTAAAGTTCACCATAAATCTCTTGAAATCTCTTGAAATCTTTGGAAATCCTGCAAAATTCTTTGAAATCCTTGAAAATGTTGAAAATTCCCTTGAAACGTTTCGAAATTCCTTCAAATCCGTGGAAATATTTTTAAATATCTTGAAAACCAATGGCAGGGATATGGCTTAATGGTATAATAATAAATAAGAACAATCTTTTTAAATTCTTTGAAATATTTGGAAACTCCCTAAAATCCTTAAAACCCGCGGAAGTCCCTCGAAATTTGTTGAAATCTTTGGAATGGCATTTAAAACCTCCCGATATGTTTGAATATTTTTTAAATTCCTAAAATTTGTATAAAATTCTTTGGAATTGAAATTAAATTTAAGTTATTCATCAAAGATCACGAGAATTAGCTTAAAATCTTTGGAACACCTAAAAAATTCCTTGAATTTTTTTCTCTCTTGAAATTCTTTGGAATCCCTTGACATCTTTGAAAAAGATAAAAATCCTCTAAACTGCCTCGAATGCTTCTAGATTCCTTGAAATCCATGGAAATGATTTTTAAATCTCTTAAAAACCAATTAAATATTTTAAAATTAGTTAAAATATTTGGAAAACCCCTAAATTCCTTTCAAAAGCCTTAGAATTCGTGGAAGTCCCTCGAAATTGGTTGATATCGTTTGAAATCCCTTAAAACATTTTGAGATGTTTGGAAATCTTTAAAATTCCACGACATTTTTATTAATTCTGACGAAATCGCTTAACATCCATGGCAATGGAAGTCCTTGAAATTCCTTAAAATTAGTCAAAAACCGACGTTAAATAAATAAGTAAATCATTCGTTTGTACTGTCACTATTTTTTGCATCAACTATTCCAACATTTTAACATTCTCTATTTCTATAATGATGTTTTTAGAATCGAGAAAAAATTATAAGCAATTCATTATAGGAAAATTATTATAGCCCTATACTGAATTTCCTATAATATTTTTTCGTACGAAGCATTACTAGGTATAGTATAAGATTGCACGGGATTGCATGAGATTGCGCAAGATCGCAACGAGTGTGTACACCAGAGTGGATCGAAAAAGGCAAACTTTATAAATTGAACATGCCTTAGCATTGAAGTTTCTTTTTGTGTCCCTTATAATGTGTATCAAATTTGAAATGAATCAATTAATATCTTGCGGTAGGGCGTAGTTGAAATAGAATACATTTTTTTTAATCGCAGAGTTTTGGAAAAATCGTGTTATTTTTGTTTTTTAATCTCTATAATATGCCTAATTTTTACATTTTTTCAGATTTTTTATTTGAGTTTATAATGGGAGAAATTTAATTTTTTATGGAGACCTGAAAATGAAACGAAATCTAGAAGCTCAAAAAATTATAAGTGATTTTTGTTCAGTAACTTCACAATTTTCTTGAAAGTATATTTTGAATATAAAAAATTGTTTTCTGCAAAAAAAAAATATTTATGATTTTTATAGCTTCTAGAATTTGTTTCATTTTCAGGTTTCCATAGAAAATTTAATTTCTTCCATATAAATTCAAATAAAAAATCTGAAAATTGTAAAAATGGTAAAAATTAGGCATATTATGTAGATCAAGAAACAAAAATAACATTAATGATTTTTTCAAAACCCTGAAATTAAAAAAATTGTCTACTCTATTTCGACTCGGCCCAACCGCAAGATATTAATCGATTCATTTCAAATTTTATATACGTTGTAAGGGTCCCAAAAGGAAACTTTTCAGTGCTAAGGCGTTTTCAATTTATAAAATTTGTTTTTGTTCGATCCTCCATACTGTACATCAAATTGTAGGAGTAATTAACCCTTCAGGAATATTCCATAAATTTTTTCAAAATAGTGTCATATTTACAATTGATAAGTTCCAAAGCTTCTGCTTTGGATCTGGTGATATTTTCTTCTCTCCAAGAGGATGGTCGACGAGATCCGGAGTGTTTGACTAAAAGGTGAGAACATTGAACTTCTTCAGGGCCACTTTCTGTTCCATTTCCTGATTGATCAGCCGGTTTATCTGGCCTATCCCATTGGCTCTCTTTTGTATATGTGTTTAAATAGTAATATTGACCTGTGCAAGAAAATATTACAAAATAACCGAATCAATACCATCTTGCATGCAATGTTAAAAATGGTTTTCAATCAAATTTCGACTTTTGGGATTGAAGGGAAATTAATTTTTTTGGAGCAATATACGGATGATTCAATTTTATTGAAAGATATCAACATTAGATGTTAAAAATCTTAAATCGCAACAAATTTCTAGCTATTTTCTCCTACTTTTAACTATAAAGTAATGTTGGCCAAGAGTTAATTTTTGTAGGTTAGAATTATACGATAAGAGTTCCAAATTAATTTGTGCGTAAGTGCTTCAAAATAAAAGAAATTAATTTTAATCTTGATTTTTTTTTTACAAAAACTCAAGTTTGTAGTTTAAAATGAAAAATAAGTAAAGTTTTGAATTAATAGCAATAACTTTCAAGTTATAACTTCACACGTTGATAGGGACATATTTTAAAACTGTTGATCTGCAGTCTCTCATTTATATTCTCTGACATTATTCTCTAAATGAAAAATTCTATGACACATGACGGCTATTTTAACACAATAAATGGGTTGAGAGCAGCAGCCGTAAGGGTGTCAGGGTTAAATAGCAGGCGACAGATTAATGATTAATCGAAAAGCGAAGACAATGCGGATGATGCGTATGTCACATGGCAGAAAAATGATCAAAAGTACTTCACGGGAAAGTTAA
Organism: Andricus grossulariae; assembly: GCA_011634705.1. Lineage (NCBI taxonomy): Eukaryota > Metazoa > Arthropoda > Insecta > Hymenoptera > Cynipidae > Andricus > Andricus grossulariae. The sequence goes on from JAABKJ010007545.1 coordinate 166,792,059, forward strand.
ATTCTATGAAGGGTTAAATGAACACTAATGAATTCTGCAAATAAAGATTATTTTTGCAGTGTAATAACGGTACAATATAAGAAAGAAATAGGGCTTGAAATGTGAACAGAAAACACACCGGTAGATCTGCTGAGGCGTTTTTCCCAACCCGATGGTAGTTCTTCGTCAGACATTGTTATGGAAAGAGTTTTAGTTTTAAGTGTGATGATAACGTAAGATACTTGAACTGTGAACACCGACAACAAATAATTACACGTCTTAAAAATATAACAAAATTAGAGACATACACACACCCACTAATATGAGCGAATTTGCTGCCGCTGTGTCTGTGCCTTCGTTGTATATAACCGACAATTTAACCATGAAGTATGTAGTCTCAAGGTAGGGAACTTTGACTAGTTTCGACGTTTCGATCAATATTTTCCTCAGCAGAATGGCTGCACGTCGAGGGTCAAGCAATAATACCAATTTTATGGAACGAAACCTAATTTTTTTAATAACTTGAAAAAAATTATTTCTCACCTTAACTGTGTTTGGATATTATTTTTTGGTTTTTTCAAAAGCTGTTCGTTTAGATAATAAAATTTTTACAACAAAAAATATCTGTTTGATCATTTAAATCAATAGATTTTGAAATATAAATAATAATATCCCAATCCACTTACGGTGAAAAATTAATGCAATTGGTATTTTGATGGGCAATCTGCGTGTAGACATCTTAAATTTCTCCCTCCTAACCTAAAATATCTAATGTTTACGGTCAGTTTACGGAAATATTACCGTTAATGGGAAATTCAAATTTGTAAATAATGTTTTATACTTTTAAAGGGTCCGTTTGGTTTTCCTGTTTTTTATAGAGTGAGTTTTCATCAATGTGACCCTTCTAAATTTAAATTACACCGAATTCATTTTCAATCGGACAGGCATGGCAGTTCATTTTCAAATGACAGAATCATTTGCCCCTCAAGCATGTTGTTTTTCAAAGGAAATGACGCGACACGTATCAAAGATATTCTAAACGTAGATGAATCCTACCACAGCCCACAACCGCGATTTCTTGTCCCCGGATTTTTATTTCTTCTCAGAAGAGAGTGCTACAGGTGGCAAATTGAGAAATTACGATTCCTATAGTAATGACAGACGATAATTTAGTTACAAATTTTTTCTGAAGGGGCGCGAACTGGCGCAGGTGAAATACCAGATGCATGGCGTCCGGTCTAGTGCAGTGATGGGTAAGTAAAATACCCCAGGTAATTTACGTGGTTTTTTTACGGTAAATTACTAGGTATTTTACGTCACTAGTTTCTTACACGATGTAAATTACGCGTATATGGGACTTTATCACTTTCTGTCGTTCTGCGCCCGCGGTTCCCGTTTCTCTCCTCAAGCATAACTTTTAAAACTTGTGATTATCTATATCATCTAGATATTATTTTTATCGTTTGTATTAAAAAAATATGAGCACGAGCAGAGGCGGTAGGCCAAAACATGATAGCTACAGTGAATTATAATAGCTTTCATGTTTAAAAAAAATGGAAAAAGTGTGGCCAAGTGCAAGGGTTGCCACACAGTACAAATTTTTCCAAAATTGAACATAAAAACATATGAACAGCTTTTCTGCTATTAAATATTAAATTGATCAATATTTTATAATAATAATAATATGTGTATATGAATGTGAAAAATAACTACAAATTACGAAGGCTTTTTAGGTTAGAATAATTCACTGGTATTCCTAAAAAAAATTATATTAAAATACATGTCAATTACAAATATTTAAATCAGGGCTCACCACATTCAGGAGGTGCTGACTGACACGACAAGTGCATGACTGCCACCAATTTTTTCTGTCATTTTTTTCTTCGGTTTCCAGGAATCCTGGAAAGGGTTACGGTCGCGGCTCGTTGCGGCTCATTGTCACACCGAAGGGTGTGATTTTTTTCTACTTGAATTCACAATACATTTCATTTTTTCATTTCAAACTGTAATTTACAGTAAAGAATTAGGGACCAGTCGAATGACAAGATTTATGAGGGCCTGTTTGACCCAGTCTCGCGACTGACACTGTCAGTATTTGCAGTCACTGTCTTTTGGTGAGCCCTGCTCTAGGGAGAGTTGGGACACGTGAAACCCATCACTTAATTAGGGCCAACCGGAATACGGAAGTCGTCACAAAATGTGGACATATGCTTGACAACGCATGCGTAAAGACTAACCTCAATTCAAAGTTGATGTTTGCTGTCAATCGTGAACCGGGCAAACAAGTTTTCTCTGATAAACTGGATAAATACTATAACCTTAAAATGCCATTTTTTATCAAATATTATTAAAAATACTCATATGAACTCATCAAATATTCATAGAGTTGCATACTTTTTCGCTCTATAACGATATATTTCTTTTTTTGATAGATGTATTATAGAGCTAAAAGATATTTAGATCTAATATTTATCAAACAAAATATACAAATTGAATTTTAGCATTTTAATCCAACATCCTTAGCATCTAAAAATACCTCAAGTAGAGTAAAATCTTTTTTACTTAAACAGAAGTGTTGCAGAATGCCGTAAGTTGATTTTTCAATACTTTAAAATAGTTATACAACAATTTATTATTAAATATTTGTTTTAAAAGAAAAAGGAAAATAAATTTAAATTTAATAGCGCGCGTTAAGAAGCACTTTCGTATTACGGTTGGCCCTAACAATCAGAAACAATTCCCACGTGTCCCAACTCTCCCTAGAGGCCTAGAGGATCTCTAGGTTCATCCAGTCAAAGTCGAAAAATCACTGGTACACCAGTGATAATTCAAAATGCTAATTCAGTTAGTGACAATTTCACTGGTTCAGTTTACGAGAGTATAAAAGTAAAAAAAAAACTCAAAAGAAGCATATTCAAATGGAAAAAAAATAAGCTTATACTGGATTTTATATTTTTAAATTGACTTGTCCCATAGGTACTGCTGTCCTAAACGTACTGACTCTCCTAAATGTGATTTTAAGAAATTCGTCAGGCCTACCCCCTGAAAGTATACCCCTAGGAAGAAAGTTATTCCATATTTATTCTTTTCTGGATAAGCTTATTTTTAGATGCAACTCAAGGCCCTAAAGGAGAACAAATTGACATTTAAAGCGTATAAATAATTTTGAAATAAAAAAAGAAAAATTATAAGGTCAATTTTTACCAAAAGCTACAATTATTCCTACTACGTCAGATCTTCAGATATCTAAATACGATTTTTAGAAAACCTAACATTTAAAAGTATTTTTATATTCTAAAGTACCACGTTGTAGATTTAATAAAATAATTTCAGTATTTGAAAGTCCACACTACACAGAATTAAACATTTCTGCAGAAAAATACCGCATAATTTTTCTTTTTTCAATCAAAATACTTTTAAATGCTTCAAACGTCAATTTTTTCTTTCAGTCAAGTGTTGAGGGAGCTCCAAAAATAAGTTTATCGAAAAAAGAATAAATAGGTTGTACGTTTGTTTCGATGAGTACAATTTCGGGGTGTAAGTGCGATGTTATAATTGTAGCTTCACCGCACTGTAACCTTAATGTTTAAGTAATGAGTCAGTATCAGTCCACAGGCTGACCTAACAATATTGTTAAGTTTATATAATTAACCCTCCGTTTACAGACTTCTTTTTCCTACCTTCCGTTTACTGGCAGGGTCCTTTAAGTCTGAGTCAGGTTTTGAACTGTTCCTGGCTTTAAAAAAAAACTGGTAAAATGCTGGGTTACTTCTTGAAGCATATACTACATGACCTAATTGTTGTTAGTGTTAATTGTTAAACACTTTTTGAATAAAAATCTTTTCCCGTAGACGAGATATTCTAGTTTGAAAAATCGTGTGTGCCTTGAAAGCCCCTGTCTGTAGACGGAGGATTAAAAATGTTTAGAGTGATACCCGCGTAGAAGCCCCTCATGGAAACGTGATGCTAATCCATAATGATCCAATATGGGCTTCCCTTATTTCCCCTTATGGTTGTCCTCGAGTGGTCCCTCGCTGTTGCCCCGACGATAAATTCTTAATTTTTCAAGAGACATTATTTAATAATCTCATCATTTCAAAGCTTACTCTAATAAATTTGTATGTATTATTAATGCATACAAAGTTTTAAAATAAAAAATATATGCAACCAGCAGGGGCCCCTGTAGTTTAAACAAAAGTTCAAATTTTAACTTTAAAAAATATCAAATTATTAAAAAAAAAAAAAGAAATTTTGTAAGGCTGAAATAATCAAACGTCCAAACTTTGTAGGGTCAACAAAATATTAAGTCAAATAATAATTAATACATATGTGAGGTTTATTATATACCGGTTTATTTGTCAGCTAAAAGAGAACATTTAAATGAGAGGCTTTCATTAAAAAAATATGTCGGTTATATATATATATGGCCACCCATCTCACGGTTGTGAGACGTGGCCATGAAAGGGCCCACCTGGGAGCGACTGCCATCCAGGAAAATGACATCGTATCCTCGTAGAATCACGAAATAATTTTTAGATCTTTAACCAAGAAGAAGAGTAGGAATTTACATAATATAAACCGTAAATTTGACTTATGACATTGAAAGTCCTGTAAACAAGAATCTATCTAGTGGGACATTTTTTGTTTTATTGACTCTTCACAGATGAGTGTGGTTTTTTTCTTCAAAAACAATTGCACTTTTTGAGAGCATGCAAGTAGCTATTTATCTATAATCTATTGTGGAAAAGTTCCAGCTAAAGGTTTGAAAACAATTGATTGACGAAGTTTTCTTTTTCAGAAATATATTTTTACACTTGTTAATAATCTGGAAACAATTGATTATGAGAGAATTAAATGCTTTAGAAAAATAAAACGTAAACTGGACAGTTTGGATTTACTTTTGGTTTTAGGTCGAATTATATTTTTGAATAACAGTCATGTTTCTACACATCTATCTTAAAACATTTGGCGTATGTGTGGTGATTTAGGCTTTTATTTTTGTTCAATTATTTTTACACTATCAACTATTATTATTTTTAAACATTCTAAAGGCAATGCAATTCCGATCCATTTCACAATGACATGTATGTGTGCGATCATACAGTAATCACGAATCACTCATCGAAATTTTAGAGTGATATTTAAACTCATTTGTTTCAAGCCATATTTTCTTAAGATTGGCTGGTTCACCTATAGCACAGCAAGTCACTGTAACATTGGTGTTTTACATGTTGAGAATGTCGAGTGCTTTTTATCCTTACTTATTGTTAGAAATTCTTACCTACGTTGTTGGGTGTTGTTGCACCAAATCAGTAGTGACGATAATTAATGGTTAACCTGAAAGATATGTTTAGCTGAAGCTCTTTCGCAGTGTGCGCTGAAAAAAATGATTGTACAAATGCAAGGCTAAAATACCCTACGCTTTCAAGTTGCATGCACAGTATCTGCAGCCTGTTCGCCAAATGCCCGTTAGATTCGACAGTAAACAAGTTGTGTAAGGAGTCATAGGAAATATAATGTTCGATGTACAAGTTTTTGCGATATGTTTAACATATTTTACTAGGTACAATATTATTGAAAGGCTTTCATGGTTCCGCTTTAAAAAAAGGAAATATTCCCTATGACTAGACTATAAGTATCCTTATTGAATGTAACTGTCGTTGCCAAGCTTTTTGTTCTTCCCCAAAAAATTCTTGCTCCGAAACTTCCCTCTTTATGTAAATATTTCTTTCCTCTCATGTCCTGCTGTCTTCTCTCTTTATCATTCTTTCATCAACTCCCCCTTTTTTAACCTTTCAGTCCGTGTGTGAACCTCACCGAAAGACATATTTTAAAAACATGGAATACAAACATATTCTACATTTTCATCCTCAGATGCATGCATAGGTCAATATTGCTTTTGGGAAAAATGCAGTAAGATAGAAAAAATGTGATTATTAAGCAATAAAGAATCATATTCAAGTATTAATGTAATTGATTTTAGTTTCATTTAGGGGAGACCACTCTAAAGTAGGCAAAGAGCCTACAATAGATAATCATTAATTAAAAGCACAAATATACCTTAAAATAATTTATTTTAATTTATTAACATGCATATATTGTCCTCACCATTAATTAAATAATAGTAAATTATGTATCTAGGAGTGAAACAGTCTCTTTGTCGGAGCGTCAGTTTGCAATAACGAGGCATAGCCAAGCGCGAAACGCGAGTCGAAGCCCAGTTTTGCTAACACGCGAGGATAAAATGACGTTTCACTCCTTGGTACATACGATACTTCATGTAACAAAGGTGTGATTTACAAGTGTATCACATCTGACATTTTAGGTTAGATTGACCTTCATGGAAACTTTTCTGGGTCGAAAGATTTTGAGTGTTTTAGCATGATGTGACGGTTATGATAGGATAGGTGAGTTTGTCACAATTGTCAAGTCAGGAAGGTTAGCGTAGTTGGTAAATGTTTACATGAATGTCTACGGCTTCTTGAAAATGATATTCTAAGCGTAAAAGTAAGTTCTACATTTATGAATAATAATATTTTTCCAGTGTGGAATGCATTTGCGCAATTATTTTTCATCCTTTCGTCGGTTGACGACCTTTCAGTTTCACGAGATAAAATAAAATGTCGAAAATTTGAGATTAGAGTACCAGATCGATTTTATCAGAATTTATTAAAATTGAGTCGATATGAGCACTCTTACCTCAAAATGTCGACATTTTATTTTATTTGTGGGACCTGAAAAGTCTTCAATCTCCAACCAAATGAGAAATAATTACGCAAATGCATTCTATACTAGAAAAATATTATTATTCATAAATTTATAACTTATACTTTTACGTTAAGAATATTCTTTTCCAAAAAGTCGTATGGATTCACATGTACTCATGAACGAAACACTCTAACCTTCCTGACAATCCCACCTAACCTACCATGATTTTGACCAACTCTATCCGACTCCTTGAAAATATTTCCGTAAATATATTCCTTCACTTGGTGGTGCCGAAATATCACGATAGAGAGCGCGGCCGCTCATCGGCCCTGTTTTAAAAATTATCTCGTATGGCACATTATGTAAAAATAATTTATAGAATGTTATGTTACAATTTAAAAATATAATGGTGAACCTATTACAATAGATCAATAATATATTTAGGAAAGAAGTATCAGGAAAAATAGTGACAGGGATAGAGAAAAAATTTTCTGGCTACGGCCTTGGCCATATATATTTATTTCGAAACCTATAATTATATACTAAATTATGCAAGTCATTTTTGCATAAAACTTACTCTTATTAATAAATAACAAAAGGTATATTTACAATAATACATAGCTAATCAGTCAGTTTGATGATTGAATGAACAAATATACATTTTTATGCCATATTCATAGCGGTAGCAAATAGTAAACTGTATCCGCTGATTTTAAAATTAGAAACATTGTATTTAGATAGTATAATCACATTCGAGAATCGCTTTGATTAAACCAATCACATTTTTGAAGCTATATTCGTTGCAGCGAATATTAAATCATACATCTGAACAGAAACGTTTACAATTGATTAATTTAAAATTTCAAGTGCTGGAAATTAAAAATTTTTTTAATCACCTCTCAAAATTAAAAAATTTTAGACTGAAATTTTGAAAATTTGACTATTTAAAAACAATAAAAATTTTATATTTTCAGATAAGAATTTTGAAAATTGGATCATTTTAAATTCAATAGAATTTAAATTGGATTATTTCTGATTAAAGGGATTTAAAATTGAATAATTTTATTTTCAATCGAAAAGTTACGAAAATAGAACAATTTCAAATAAATAAAAATTGAATAATTTCACATTAAAATATTTGAAATTGGATGATTTTGAATTCGAAGAAATTGAAATTGTATCATTTCTAATTAAAAGCGTTCAAAATTGAAAAATTAAAAATTGAAAACTTTTGAATTAAAATAATTTTCAATTCGAAGCAATTAAAATTTGACAATTAAAATTGAAAACTAAACTGAAGGTTTGAAAGTCAACGCTTCTGAAATTCTAGAATTTTAAATTGTTATTACATTTTTTTTGAGTATAATTTAACATTGAAATCGATCAAGCAAATTTTTCAGAAAAAAAATATTAAACTTAATTTTCACCGTTCCAAATGGAAACATTTTCAACGAGGGGTTAACAACTTGCGAAGTCAGGTGTACACCGTCGCTGAAGTCACTGGTGTGAAGTCACTTAAATTCACATGAAGTCACTGAAATCATTGAAGTCAGTGTACACTAAATCGGTGGAGCTGTAATAGTTTGTGCGCTAGGAGTGCTAAGATGGTCATTTTTAGCAAAACGGGGCTAAATTTGTATGTATTTGTATAGCAACGCTATTATGAGCATTTAACTCATATTTCTCAATATTTTTCTTCGGATTAGACACTTGAAACTAAGCCTCATACAAAAAAGTGAAGTCGTTAACCCTAATAGTTCTTGCGCTAGGCGTGCTAACAGGGTCATTTTGAGTAAAAAGGGCTAAATTCTCATGTTTTTGCATGGCGACGCTATGATGAATATCTTTCTCAGGGTTCTCAGTATTTTTCCTGACATAAGTCACTTGAACCACATCTCCATGCAAAAAATGAAGCCTGTTAGACTTGATAGTTTGTGCGCTAGGAGTGCTAACAGGGTCATTTTGAGCAAAAAGGGCTAAATTTTTATGTATTTGCATAGTAACGCTATGATGAGCATTCTCCTCAGGGTTTTCAGTAATTTTCCTCGCTTTAGATATGCAAAATACATCTCCATGCAAAGAATGAAATCGGTAGACCTAATAGTTTTGCGTTAAGCGTGGTAACGGACGGACAGCCATCTTACCGACTACATAAGGGTTTCCTACGAAACCTTAAAAACGTGTAAAAGTTGTCATTAAATTTTGTGCAGTGATTGTAATGTAAAAGGTGATAATTGTACAGGGTTAAAAATTAAATACATCACAGAAAAAACTGGGGTTTCTATTAGAACCAATTTTCGGTTCCAAAGGAGCTGCAACAAAAAGGAACCTCTGTTGCTGAAAAGGAACCCAAAATGATAAATGGTTTCTAAATGAACCCAAAGTATGGATTGAAACGGTTCCAATGGAGCATTTAAGACATATTCAGATGTTCTGAAATGATTCAAATATAATTAAAACTTTTTCAGATTTTTAAAGAATTTTGTAAGATCTCACGAAAACGAGAAAAAATGTAGGTTCCTAGGAAAAATTAAAATGATTTTTTATTTTGAAAAATTAATTTCAAGAGATTATTTAAAAAGATTTACAAACATTTCAAATGATTTATAAAATTGTTAAAGAATCATAAAGATTTTGAGGCAATAATTTTTGAAGATTAGAAGGCTTAGAAGGTCTGAAAAGATTGAAAAAAGAATTTTCTTAAGATTCGTGTAAAAATTTTTTATGATTTTTCATTTTGAAAACTGAACTTTAGGAGAGAATTAAAAAAGGTTTTTGAACATTTCAAACGATTTCCTACAATTTTGAAAAAGAGTGAAAGATTTTAGAGCAAGATGCTTTAATTTTGTAAGATTAAAAAATCAAAAAAGATCTAGTAAATTCAAAAAATATTTAGAAGAGTTGAAGAGATTCGAAAAAAATTTTTTGAAATTTAGATTTTGAGAGATTTCAAAAAACAACTATAGAAGTTTTAAAAGAATTTCGAAAGGTTTCAAGAGGGTAAACAAATTTTCCTAAGATTTTTCAGAAAATTTAGAAGATTATAGGGCAATTTTTTTACACTTTGAATCATTTAAAAAAAATTTAAGATGAATTGGAGTCAGTTTAAAATATTTTTAGGAATTTGAGACGTCTTAAATATATTATTAATATTTAAAAACTGAGAAACCTTTCCGAAAATTTATCAAATATTTCTTGATTTTTTTTCTTTGATTTGTTCCTAATATCCTATAAAATAAAAAAAATTTCTTAAAAATTTTTTAGATTCTTTTTCGACCCATTCGAAATATTCAGAAATTGTTTTTAATTTTCTGAAGAATCTTATGAAAATTATATTTATATAAATTCAAAAACAAACTAATACTTATTTTCTTTTTAAAAATATTAAAAATTTAATTTCAGCTCGAATTTTTAAATTTTCAAAAACGTTAAACAAATAAATAGATATTTGAAATTTTTATATTCCATTATTATTAATATTATTTTGTATTCTTAATTAATTAAAAATAAATTCATTGTAGAAAATTCAACAATTTTGTCAAAATTGCTGTGCTACTTGAAAAAAATTCAATTTTTTCTTCTACAATTATAAATTAATGCAAATCCTTTTATATAAAATTTCTACAAAAAAATACAATATTGTACACATAGAAAAATATTTGTTTTGAATTAAAGAGACTGTTTCTTTAACATAATTTTTTTCATTAAACCAACGGAAACTTCAAAATGAACTAAATCTTTTACAAATTTAAAAAAAACTTCTATTGGTATAAAAAACAATTTCTTCAAACTAGATAAATTTCTTTCAATCAAAAAACAATTTCTCTGACTGAGAGACAATAAATATTTTGCTTTGATTTAAAGAAATTTTCTCTTAATCCAAGAATCTTTTTTTTTCTTAAAATTTGAAATTTTGGCAATTGATTATTTCAGGAAATTTTAAAATTCGAAAATTCCTAAAAAATTTCATTTCCCGAAATTTCATATTTCCGAAATTTCAAATTTGAAATATCAAACTTTCAATCGTAAACTGTTTTCAATTTCAAACTGCACAAAAATAAAATGAATTATTATTTTAACAGTAGAAAATGTTAGACTTTATTATTTTATTTTTCGGGAATTTTAAATTTCAATAATTTACTAAAATCATGAATTTAATAATTTCGAGATTTTTAAAATTCGGATACTTTTGGAATATTTGAATTTTGTACATAATTTGGTTTTAAAGTCTACTGTTATTTTTTTTTATAGAGACTTTTTATTGTTTTTGGGTAAAAATGTTATTATTTAATTAAAAATTTAACTATTTTTTTAAAAATTCATCTATTTTGTTATAACTTGAATTATTTTGTTAAAAATTGAACTATTTTGTTAAAAATTGAACTATTTTGATAAAAGTTGAACTCTTTTCTTCAACATTCCACAATTTTAATAGAAATTTTTTTTCTTTATTTGATAGAAAATCATTTTTCTTGTTGAAAATCAATTTTTTTAACTGAAAATATAACTTTTCCAGTTACATATTCATGACTTTAGTTGAAAATTCATCTCTTTGGTTGCAAATCTAACTATTTTTGGTTGAAATTTCATTATTTTTGGTTGAAAAATCTACTATTATATTTTGTTGTTGATCATCCATCTTTTTTGTTTAATTTTTTATATATTTTATTGAAAACTTAACTGTTCTCTGCAAAACTCAACCATTTTATTAGAAGTTCATCATTCTTTAGTTTAAAAATTCATTTCTTTTGATGAAAGTTTGTCTTTTTTGTGAAAAATAATTCAAATTTTATGAAAATAAATATTTTTAGCTGAAAATGTAACTTTTGCACTTAAATATTTATTATTTTAGTTTAAAATTCGCTTTTTTGGTTTAAAATTGAACTTTTCCTTGAAATTCTATTCTTTATGATGTAAAAGTCTACTAGTATGTTTTGTATTGAAACTTTTTATTGGTTTTGGTAAAC